>JARDYJ010000005.1:1230000-1497500 GCA_029215755.1 Spea hammondii | reverse complement strand
CGGCGTTAAGGACTAATATTGATAGGAAGTGAAGCCTCGGAGAAAAGTGATTAGTCGGCTGTGATGGTTCTTAGAACCCTCCAGGAAGTCCGAGTGCTTACCTACACAATAACACGGCGGCCCGGGAGGGCAGCTGCTCCGAAAAAGCTTCTTCACGGGGATGGAGGTGGATGATGGAAGAGCCTTCGCTGCATTATATTCTGAATTAATACATTTCATTATACTCGAACATAACCCCCCCAGCGCTGTATACAGTAATATAACCCCCAGCGCTGTATACAGTAATATAACCCCCAGCACTGTATACAGTAATATAACCCCCCAGCACTGTATACAGTAATATAACCCCCCAGCGCTGCATACAGTAATATAACCCCCAGAGCTGTATACAGTAATAACACCCCCAGCGCTGTATACAGTAATATAACCCCCAGCGCTGTATACAGTAATATAACCCCCCAGAGCTGCATACAGTAATATAACCCCCAGTGCTGTATACAGTAATATAACCTCCCCAGTGCTGTATACAGTAATACAACCCCCAGCACTGTATACAGTAATATAACCCCCCAGCGCTGTATACAGTAATATAACCCCAGCACTGTATACAGTAATATAACCTCCCCAGTGCTGTATACAGTAATATAACCCCCAGCGCTGTATACAGTAATATAACCCCCAGTGCTGTATAGAGTAATATAACCCCCAGCGCTGTATACAGTAATATAATCCCCAGCGCTGTATACAGTAATATAACCCCCAGCGCTGTATACAGTAATATAACCCCCCAGCGCTGTATACAGTAATATAACCCCCCCAGCGCTGTATACAGTAATATAACCCCCCAGCGCTGTATACAGTAATATAACCCCCAGTGCTGCATACAGTAATATAACCCCCAGTGCTGTATACAGTAATATAACCTCCCCAGTGCTGTATACAGTAATATAACCCCCAGCACTGTATACAGAAATAACCCCCCAGCGCTGTATACAGTAATATAACCCCCAGCGCTGTATACAGTAATATAACCCCCCAGCGCTGTATACAGTAATATAACCCCCAGCGCTGTATACAGTAATATAACCCCCAGCGCTGTATACAGTAATATAACCTCCCCAGTGCTGTATACAGTAATATAACCCCCCAGCACTGCATAAAGTAATATAACCCCCAGCGCTGTATACAGTAATGTCACGGAGCTGGCTAGTCCGACCGACTATCTCCGCTGTCTTGTGCTCCCTTAGCCTGGGACACCACACTTCACCCGGTTCCCCAGTCACTCGCCGAGACTCAGTGTCGGGTAAAACCAAATGAAGACTGATTTATTTTAGACACACAGAGCTGGATATATCCAGCAAAACACACATTAACATAAAACAAGATATTGGGACACAAACCGCCCCCTTAATCTGCCTCCCAGAGACAACAGGGGCAGTAACGGGATTAACAATACAATAGGTGGGGGGAGACTGATTTATACAACATTAAACATCAAAGAATGGTGGTCACTCCCTGGTGGCAGATCCTGGCTGTCTGCTGGAGATAATCCCCTCAGCCAGTGATGAGATGATACTGCTGGGGGTAGCCACAGAAGTCTTTACAAACCCAGGGCCCATAGTCAATAGGGAGGAGGCTGGCAGTCAGGCTTCTCCAGTGGCCCCAGTGATGGAGGCTTCCGTCACAATTCTCCCCCCTTCGAATTGGACTGACATAGGATGAGACCCCAAACGGGTTGACTCCGTAGTCAGTCAGTTTATTTGGCCCATTAATTCCCTCCCAAAATTGATGCTCCTGCTGCTGCTGGGGAGATGGGCCGGCTGCGCCATCTCCCGGGTACCGCTGGGGAGGGATGCCTCCTGCATCCCCTCCCTGGTGCTCCTGTTGCCGTTGAGGAGGGAGTTCCGGTTGATCCGGTCCTGGAGTTAGGTTCTGCTGCTGGGGGGGCGGGTCGGCCGCTGTATCTCCCTGAACTCCTGCAGCTTTGGTAGGTGCTGGGCAGAGGCCAGCGATGCTCTGCCTGGTTGCCAGCACTTCAGCTGGGGTTAGGGAATCTTGTGGGTCGGCCTGCCGCTGGGGAGGGAGGGCCGGTTCCTCTGCTCCCGGACATGTGAGCTGCCGCTGGGAAGATGGACCTGCTGTCACATCTCTCGGTTCCTCCCACTGCCGCTGGGGAGGAAAAACAAGTTCCTCCGCTCCCGGACATGTGAGCTGCCGCTGGGGAGAAGGGCCGGCTGCCACATCTCCCTGGATCCCTGTAGTCATTGCAGATGTGGGGCAGAAGCCAGCAGCGCTCTGCCCTGTTGCCAGCTCTTCAGCTGGGACTAAGAGATCTGGGCAGACTGCCCAGCATTCTGAGGCCCCCGGTGTGGAGACCGCAGTGTTATCCACCCCTCTTGTGTTAACATCCTCAGATGTAAAATCAGTTAGATCCACAATCTCTGGATCTGGTTGTGGAGCACAGTCGCACAGCTCCAGTATCGGATCTGGATTAGCTGCCCAGTATCCCTGTGACTCAGGGGTGGAGACCGCAGTCCCATCCACCCCGCCTGGGTCAACATCCTCAGGTGACCACTCAATAACATCCACAAAATCCACACAATCCCTGGACACTGGGGCATTCTGTTGAACGCGTTCGAACAGTTTTTTATACGCCTTCTCCAGTTCCCACTCCTGCGTAATTAAAAAGTCTAAATCACCTTTAAGTCCTAGCGCATCTGGGAGGTCCCACTCCCTGAAATCCCGGATGTCCTCAATCCGCCACTCCGCTGTGCTGCCGAAGTCCGGATCCTCCTGAAGACTATCCCATAATAATCCAGGGCCACCAAAGTCATAGCCCTCTGGAGAACAATCTTTCGCAGTTCCCCAATATGCTTGCTCTGTATACCACTGCAGAGCCCTATAGTGATCTTCCAGCTCTACCTCCTGTTGGACCAGCTTGTCCAATTCGGATACCCATTGCTCCTGGGGTTGCTGTCCCAGGAATGACATCCGTAGTTCCCGCTGGTCTCTAATCTTTTGTTCGGAGCTTGGAAGACACTGACCCCGGCGTATAACAGCCCTCTGCCATACTGACCGTCGAACCACTTGCCTCAGGTTCTGGTATTGTTCTGTAGGCAAAGCAGTGGTGTAGCAGGAGAGGATGACCCGCAGCAGCCCCTGGAATTCTGATACCACATCCATGTCCTTGTCAAGGCGACCGAAGTCTGCCGTCCTGTCGGTTAATCCCGGTAGAAAGTAAGTGTCCCTCGGACTAAGAAGCAATCCCACCGCTTGCCACCAATGTCACGGAGCTGGCTCGTCCGACCGACTATCTCCGCTGTCTTGTGCTCCCTTAGCCTGGGACAACACACTTTCCCCGGTTCCCCAGTCACTCGCCGAGACTCAGTGTCGGGTAAAACCAAACGAAGACTGATTTATTTTAGACACACAGAGCTGGATATATCCAGCAAAACACACATTAACATAAAACAAGATATTGGGACACAAACCGCCCCCTTAATCTGCCTCCCAGAGACAACAGGGGCAGTAACGGGATTAACAATACAATAGGTGGGGGGAGACTGATTTATACAACATTAAACATCAAAGAATGGTGGTCACTCCCTGGTGGCAGATCCTGGCTGTCTGCTGGAGATAATCCCCTCAGCCAGTGATGAGATGATACTGCTGGGGGTAGCCACAGAAGTCTTTACAAACCCAGGGCCCATAGTCAATAGGGAGGAGGCTGGCAGTCAGGCTTCTCCAGTGGCCCCAGTGATGGAGGCTTCCGTCACAAGTAATATAACCCCCAGTGCTGTATACAGTAATATAACCCCCCAGCGCTGTATACAGTAATATAACCCCCCAGTGCTGTATACAGTAATATAACCCCCCAGCGCTGTATACAGTAATATAACCCCCCAGTGCTGTATACAGTAATATAACCCCCCCCCCCAGTGCTGTATACAGTAATATAACCCCTCAGTGCTGTATACAGTAGTAACTAGACTTGGGCGCTGGCCATCTCTTCGTGTTCGTCTTCGTGGGGGGGGAAATCTTCATATTCCGTGAATATGAATGCTTGGAAATGTAGCTGCTGTGGCCTCTCCCCAGTGGCCTGGGATATGTAAGAGTTACACCGGAGTTAACGGGAGGGAAACGACATACCGAGTACCACTGCAGAAAGCGGTCACAACACCATCGGAACCAAATCACCTCATCCCCATCCTATTGTCTCACTTCCCCCTCAACCAACCACTAGATTGTAAGCTCCCGGGAGCCGGGCCCTCCTCTCCTTTTGCACCAGTTTGTTATTGTGTGTTTTTTGTATGTGAAATTGTTCTACTGACTGTAACAGCGCTGCGGAATCTGCCGGCGCTTTATAAATAAACGTAATGTAACGAATATTCTCCCGTTCCTGCGTTCGGTTCGGGTGAATATTCGTGTGCATTCTTCATGTTCGTTATTTTTCTTCGTTTTTTGTAGAAGGGGTTAATGCGGGGTTAACGCGGTACGCAGCAGCTTCGGCGCCAGGATTTTAAATGTCCGTACAAACAACTCTATTGGTCGCGGGCAGGGGCCTCCTCTGCCATCAACCAATGAAGTGCACCTGTTGATGCCAGAGGAGGCCCCTGCAGACGACCAATAGAGTCACTTGCACGGCCCTTTAACTCCTGACGGGGATCTTGGCCTGTCTCCCCACTGGCCCCTGCCAGACGTTCTTATGGGCCTTTAACTCCTGACGGCGATCCTACGGATTCCCGCTCCCGTTAACCCCTGAAATGCTGCGTAGATAAGGTACGCTAGATGTGGGAAGGGAGATTAGGTAGGAGATATTTACGAAGATTCTTCGTGTTGTGTGTCTTTGTCTACGTTTTGCTGCCGCCATGCTTGTCTCTTTGGTATTCGGGCTGAACAACAAAAACGCACCCTTCGTGTTCCTTTTCGCGTTCGCCCGAATCCGAATGCGCAAGTCTAGTTAAAACCCAGCTTTCCGCTCGTTTTTGCTCCGACCCGGCGGGTCCGTTAGTAAATTGGCCGGCGGTTTAAGCGGCTCGCTCACCGTTTTTATTTCCCGGTCGCATGTTCGCTGCTGGGATTCTGTGACATGTGAACAAATCCATGAGGTTAAAATGAAGCGAGTCGATGTGCATTTCCTCCCCGCCCCGAGCAGCGTGTGAAATATCACCACGGGTTCCACTGGAACATTATTCACGCCCGCCGTGGCAGACCGTCACACGGATACATCCTCCATTTATTTTACGGCCGCGAGTGTTAACATTTCCGCAGAACACGGCGGTAATTTTCTGGAAAGAATAATCATTTTTAGTGACTTACACCTATTAATTATCGGCGAGCGCCGGCGACCTGGCGGTAACACGGTGGATGTGGAAGAGTGCGGCTTTTATATGCTGTTTAATGGAAACGGAGGGCAATGTCTGCGATTGGATAATTGAGTATTGAGAGGACCAATCAATGATTTAAATCCCAACCCTAAATATTACGCTTAATGCTAGAATTGGGGCAAATTGACCAAAAAAGGATTCGGACACATTTTTCATTTTTGGTCTGGTTTTTTTTTAGACAACGAATTTCATTTTCTGGCCTTTTATTTCTGAATGAAAATCGGAGGGCTTTTTACATTCGGAAACGAAATTCGTTGTCACTCGCCCTAATTCATTCTCTCATACTCTCCCACACTCTCATTCACTCTCTCTCTCACTCTCTGAATGTCTCCCTGACGGCCGCTTCCATGTTCCTGTATCCTTGCCGTGCAGCTCTGTTTCTTTTCTTGCATCTTCTTGTTCTCCTTTCTTCTCTTTTCTTTCTTCGTCTGCTGCTCCAAAAAGTCTTCTTTCTTCTTGCTTCTCTTCCTCAACTAATCTGTCTTCATTATTCTGACCTCCCAGTGAACTTCGGTTAAATGGCGGAGCATCAGGGAACTCCCTCTTCCCGTTCCTCCAATCCCTTACAGAATGCACATCAATGCCAACTCCCATCTCGAGACCCCTGTCCTAATCCGGATCAACACCCAAGCGGCCCAAAATCACTCCTGTCTGGAACCCTCCCAGCAAGAGGTTTACATAATGTCTAGAAAAATCCATAAAGAAGCAAAGCATCCAGTCCGGTGGCGACATGTGGTACTGCGAGCGTAAAAAAAGCTTCTGGAATTAGATGAAATTACATGATTTTAGCCCCCTGGCCAGCCCTCCCTTGGGTGCCCTCAGAATATTTTTGTTGCTACAAGCTCTCCTGAGTTCAGTCCCTACATATTGCAATTGGTGCCACTCCCTGCTGCAGAGCCTCTCTCCAGAACCCCGGGAGCCTCCGGCAGGATTCGCAACGATGGCGTCCGCGCAGGACCAGGTGCCTCGGTGGCAGATCTCACTGTAAAACAAATCACCTCCCGGCCCCTCATTCATTCACATTAAAACTGCCGAGCGTGGAAAGCGGGCGGCTCGGGGCGGCTCTCCTTTATCATACATCTGCTTAACTTTCCTTTTTGAAAGTTGACCACTTTTAAAAATGTTTTGCTGTTAATTCAGTTACATTTTCCAGCCGTAGAACCCCCCTCCCAAAAAAAAAACCACAGATCACAAAACAAGAAGTGCAGCTCTACAGATTATGACATCTTACTTATGGTTTATTGAATAGCACCATCATAGTCTGTAGCGCGGTACAATAGGTAAACTGAAAGAAAAAAAGAGTGGCATCGCCCCACCCCATGCATGTTTAAATCCCCTCCCTGCATTACCCTCTACCACTTCTGCTGGGAGGCTGTTCCACTTATCCACCACCCTCTCAGTAAAGTAAAACTTCCTTTCCATTCCCTCTCAGCCTCCGACCCTCCGTTCTATCATTTCTCCTCCTGCAGAGACTGAGCTCCGTGCGCGGAGGTAGTTTGCATCTATTTCCCAAGCGCTCCGAATTGATTCTGCCTTTTTCTGCGGCCCCATCCCGCCGCTCTCTCGCACGCTAATCATTCCTCCCCGCGGCTCCTCATTCTCAGCCCGCCGTGTCTTTAAACACACTTTCACCACGCCACCTGCCAATGGGAATGTCAGATTTCATTTATAACGGGGGATTATCTCCGGGACCCGGCCGCCCTTAACCCCTTCTGAACCGGCGCAAAGCCAGCTAACCCACCTTGTGTCGAAGGGTTAACTCTACGGTGTCACATATTACGCAACAAAACTAACATTTAAAAGCACCTATTGAGCAAAAAATTACTATTGGGCCTCTGCTATGGGGCGTGGGGTATACCTGGAGGTGAGATGAGTGGGATAGGAGGCGTGGCCTCCCAGCAGAAGTGGTAGAGGGTAATACAGTGAGGGTATTAAACATGCATGGGATAGACATACGGCTCCTGAATCTAAGACGAGACCAACGACTGATTAAGGTTTGAGTCTTTACAGCAGGAGAGACGGGTGCTATTATTCTGTATCGATAGGGGGGTAATAAAGCAGAACAAAAAAGATAAAATCTCATAATAAGAAATAATTTTTACATTTTTAATTAATTTCCTTAATTTTATTGTTGTTTTGGTTCTAATAAATTGCCTTTTGGTGCAAACTAAGTGTAATTTTACAAAAAAATTACCCCAGCGAGTGCAGAAAAAATATACAGAAAAATATTAACCCTTTAATTGCCCAGTGTGAAGATTCTATGTAGGGATTCGCCAAATGTGTTACCGGTCGCCATGGAAACCTTGACTTGTCATTATTTAAAGAGTCACCTGCATTCAAGCAGGGATATCAACCATAGCATACTGGGAGCAAAAAATCACCAACTGTGAGTCTTATATATGATCAGAGCGGGTGGGGGGGATAGGAAGAAGTCAGATCCAGACTGTGTGACCCTGAGAATCTACCCCGAGACCCTGAGACTGGGGCAAAACAGTCATTTTTTAGAAATGATGCCCACCAAAGACCCAAGAGATAGGCCTGCTTGATCTCCCAGAGTGGGTAAACCCTAGTGAATAAAAAAAAAGCCTAGTGAGCTAAAACATCGGGAGAGATGGCAAGTATCGATTAAAAAAAAAAAAGAGCTAATAAATATTTGACGGCTCTATTATCGCCCTGATGCTTTTACTCGCCCTATTTGTAATAACCCATAAAAATCATCGGAACAGTTTAAACGCCCTTTAATATATATATATATTTTGGCCGCGCATGTTTAACGGCCGCGTCTCGCTGGTGAAAATTATCGACACCTTTTATTGCCGGCCACGTCGCAGCCCCCGGGGGTATTTTCTATTTTAATGAGGTCGGCAAAGAAGCAACCTGCGATGTATTATAAGTAAGGTGTTAAGCGTGTGAAGCAGGGGGCAGAATGTAATATACTGCCCCCCCCCGTGCAGAAGGGGGGGGGGAATCGACTGGCTTTGCACATTTCTAAGTATATCCGCCATTAAAAGAAATAAATTTTCGCACAAAAGTCACCTTTACTGTTTTTTTTTACCGTTTGAGATCTCAATATTCAGATTGCCCCCCCAATCGTTAACCCCTTCAGTGCAGAAAGGATAAGTAATTTGCCCCCTTTTTGTTAAGGCGGCGATGGCTGATTTGTGACCCCAAGGAAGAGGGTGCTGCTCATCCCATACAGGGAATCTGTATACATCAGAGGACCTTAAACTTAAAGCCCACCTGTATTCAAGCAGCTGTGATAAAGCAGGGAGAAAAGCACCAATCGGGAAGCTCGGATATCATTAAATCAGAGGAGAATATGAAGGCGTCGGCTCTGGACTGTGTGACCCTGAGAATCTGCCCCTTCACCCCGAGACTGGGGTAAAAACCCTGAGAATCTGCCCCTTCACCCCGAGACTGGCTTAAGAGCCCTGAGATGATGAAAATCTGCCAATGTACCCCAGACCCTAAGATTGGGGGTAAAACCTGAGAATCAAGCCGTTCAATGGACCCCCCTCTCCTGGTCAGATCACCGTGCAGGGAAGATGGGGGGGTCTCAGTTCCACTCCCATAACTTCTATAGTTAACTTCTAGGACCTCTAATGACTGCATGCGCAAGGACACTATGCAGTTACGCTGGGACTTTCCTAAAAAATACAAGCCTGTTGGGATTATTTCTTCCCATAATCCATAGCTGATGTCATATACCACACCCTGCGGTATACAGCATGCTGACGCCATATACCACACCCTGCGGTATACAGCATGCTGACGTCATATAACCACACCCTGCGGTATACAGCATGCTGACGCCATATACCACACCCTGCGGTATACAGCATGCTGACGTCATATACCACACCCTGCGGTATACAGCATGCTGACGTCATATACCACACCCTGCGGTATACAGCATGCTGACGTCATATACCATACCCTGCGGTATACAGCATGCTGGCGTCATATACCACACCCTGCGGTATACAGCATGCTGACGCCATATACCACACCCTGCGGTATACAGCATGCTGATGTCATATACCACACCCTGCGGTATACAGCATGCTGACGCCATATACCACACCCTGCGGTATACAGCATGCTGACGTCATATACCACACCCTGCGGTATACAGCATGCTGACGTCATATACCACACCCTGCGGTATACAGCATGCTGACGTCATATACCATACCCTGCGGTATACAGCATGCTGATGTCATATACCACACCCTGCGGTATACAGCATGCTGATGTCATATACCATACCCTGCGGTATACAGCATGCTGACGTCATATACCACACCCTGCGGTATACAGCATGCTGACGTCATATACCATACCCTGCGGTATACAGCATGCTGACGTCATATACCACACCCTGCGGTATACAGCATGCTGATGTCATATACCATACCCTGCGGTATACAGCATGCTGATGTCATATACCACACCCTGCGGTATACAGCATGCTGATGTCATATACCACACCCTGCGGTATACATTAGGGTGGTACTAAAGTCCTGCCCATTTTACTCATCTTTTTGATGATTTGATGATTTTGGCCGTCTGTCCCTGGTTCAGATATAATGTAGGAAGAGGAAAACACCCTTTACGTTACGGCGGGATTAACCCTAATGCCGCTCTGTATATGTCTCGGTATACGTGCCCGTCACGGTGGCAGCGCTGGGCGGCAGGGGCCGCGGCAGGCGTGTTAAGCGTGATATTCCTCGCTGCGGGGCACGGCTCACGGGCAGAAACTGCTTAACTTGCTATTTCAAACCTTATTTTTTTCCTCTTTAATTCTAGTTTTGGCGTCCGAACTCCCGCCGCCCGCTGGGATAAATCATTTACTGCCAATGAAATTGATTTCCGAGTGAATCTCTCCTGAATTCGCAGCACCCCCCCCCACCTCCTCCCTACACCCTGCTTTCCATCCCCGCGCGTCTTCGCCGGCCCCCGTCAGACGGACGAGCCGCTCCGGAGAGATTTATCACTCTGTCAGGGATGTGACGCAGCCTCAATAAGCATTGAAAAGCACCTCATAGCATCCAATTTAGCATCGCAGGGAACATCCGAGCGACCGGGGTCCGACTAAACTGGGGCAGAAATTGGCAAATTGGTTCTAGATCTTTTTTTTTTTTTCTAATGGGTTTTTTGATTTATCCCGTTTAATGGGCTTCCATTCCGCGTGGAAATCCGCGCCGGCATAAGACGGGACGGGCAGGAGGATTACGAACAATGAAAGGTTTTTGGGGTGAAATCATTCAGTTTAGGGATATGCTGTTAAAATAGTTAATTCTACAAAACAAAATGTTAAATTAGATGTCGTGTAAAGATACCGAGAGTCCTCACACTTACATCAGCTTAGGCTTTGGGACAGGGCCGGCCCGACAATGGAGCCGAGTGGGGCAGCCGCTCCAGACGGCACTTTTGAAGGGGGGCACTTCGCCGCCCCAAGCCCTTTTTTTTTTTTTTTTTGAAAGCGAAAGAGAGAGAAAGGGGCGCCGAGTGGTTTTCGGTCACCAAGCTGTCAGTACCGGCTCGGCGCCCCTCGCTCTCTCCTCTGCGGCGAGTCTTCCTGTTCAGTCTCGGTGCCGGCTTGTAATGCTGAGTGCCGGAAGATTTCCTCATAGCCGGCACCGAGACCGAACAGGGAGACTCGCCGCAGGACTGCTGAAAGGTAAGTACAAGGGGGACGGAGGGAGAGGAAGGGTAGATAAGGGGGGGGGCGGCATGGACGGAGGGAGGGGAAGGGTAGATAAGGGGGGGGGCGGCATTTTGCCTTGGGCCGGCCCTGCTTTGGAAATGGTGATGATTTAGGGTAAAATTATGTAATTCGACACTGGTTATGTTCTCAATGTCTGATTCTTCATTTTTTTATAGAAATACCCACGCATGCGATGAGGGTGAAAACACAAAAAAATACATTATAGTGGGAACGCCATATTCCGTAAATTCTACTCTTCCATGATGTAACTAAAACTGAGGTATGGTTTAAGTGTAAGAGGAACCGATGTAAAATGAGGACTTCTGGCATCGCTGTTAGTCATGTGATATTTTGGGTGACTTTCCTGGCTCAAACACCACACTGAGCTGATGCTTTATGGCGATGCTAATGAAGTCCTTTCCCCCATTGACTTCCAAAAGCCAGCGTGTCTGCCTGGGTGATTAAGACTGAGCCATTCTGTTGTTTACCAAAGGTGGTATGATCACGATTCAGGGTGTTTGTTTAGTGATTGTTTACGATAACAGAGCAGGAACTCGTGCAAAACACCACTCCATGGTCACAGTAACAGTCAAGTCCATGATGTGTTACTTACTATACTGGGGTTACTGGGTAGGACTGCGAGTATTATGACTATACTGGGGTTACTGGGTAGGACTGCGAGTATTATGACTATACTGGGGTTACTGGGTAGGACTGCGAGTATTATGAGTATACGAGGGCATGGAGACACAGGAGATTGTCATAAAATATAACGAGCGGATTAAAATAGTGACATCATTGTTAAAAAAAAAACCTAAAAAAAAGTTCTCATTAGAACATTAGAACGTTTTATATTTTGGCGATAGATACTGTGATAAAGCTGCCCGCGGTGGAGAGGCCCCCCGAGTCCTGCTGTTCTCTACAGATGGTCTTCAAACCATTACTATAGAAAGAGAACGTTCCTGGTAGACCCAATAGAGAAGATCGCTGGTGATACATTCGGCATATGGATACTTGAGAGACGAAGCAGGAATAACCGCGGGTTATAAAACCTCTTCACTTAGAGCAGATTATTTCAAGGAACTCCTAGACTAAGGAGTTTGGACATTAAGAAATCTTTGGCCCATTGGAGCTGAAATTGTGCCGGTCCGAGGAACCGCTAACAGGGGTAATCTAAAACATTGTGTTCGGTCCTAATTAGGTTTGTGCCGGCGTTTAACTTCGTTTGTAAAAGCTTTGTAGAAAACCACCTCGCTAAGGCAAATAGCTGGTTAACCTCTTCAGTGCCTGAATCCAACCTGGGAGAAAACTGCCGGCAGATAGGCCCCATCTGGCCCCCGTCTAGTCGCTGTTTCTCCTGCCTCAAACCTGTAATCGGTCGTTGGTCTCGTCTTAGATTCAGGAGCCGTATGTCTATCCCATGCATGTTTAATACCCTCACTGTATTACCCTCTACCACTTCTGCCAGGAGGCTGTTCCAACTACATTGGACAGAAGTGTTGGTGCGTGGATTGGCTTCCAGAAGAAGATTTAGAACTTGCTGAAATCCAATGAACACGAGGATAAGGAGGAATGATGGGTGTGCGTCTGGTTCCGATCTGTTTGATGCTTCTCTGTGATTATTATTAATATATCTGACCCCTTTTATAGAGGATTTATAATGACAGCGGCACCTGAGATGGATAAGGGCTCTCCATGTGGTTGAGGTAAATAAGCGGTATTTTATTACACGGGAGGCCGGGAGGTTTGTACCGAACACGGTAATGTATATTTAACTAACCGTCTACCAGCAATCACTTTGTTTTCTGTGAGCAAAGACTCCCGAAGTCATCAATCAATTGGATATACAATGATCATCTCATATACACCCAGATCAATAACAATTGCCTTCACCTCGGCTTGGCTCATCCATCATATGTTTTAATGTGTCCACCGAGGAATTGAAAAGGGAACATACGAGAACGCCGCAGGAACACGGGCCAGCTGGCAGGAGACACGAGCTGCGCCCCGTCCATCCCATGAGTGACCCGTTCCTCGATATTAAGTGAAGTTTCCTCGATATCGAGCCATGATTTACCCCCCTCCACCATGTGTTGGGTGAAGACTCAAGCCATTGGACCATCACCGGCCCCAACAAGATGACCGTCGACTCAACGTGTCTTTCATCCATCACCGAACCGTTAATCTGAGCCACTGAAACACGCATCAGAAGATATATAAAATGCAGCTAAAATGTCCATCGATCGTTGCCTGGCTGTAGGAAACAAGTTACATAGAACAAGGGTGACTTATTGAGAGGGTAGAAGATAAGTTGAAGAGCCTTCTTCTGTTGGAAAGACAAGGTCAAAAGAAGGAAGGAAAGAGATTGCCCTAAACACGGAGTGCCACTACTGTGCATTCGGTCCCAAACCCCCCCCCCCGAGCTCTACCTCTGTCTCGAAAAGCGGGACAGTTGGGAGGAATGATATTCAGGAGGGATTTATAGGTTCTCTGGACTCTGGAGCGCACGCTTATGTCCCACAGAGATATTGGTCCCCTTTGGATCTCAATGTATCCTTCGGCAGGGACAGATGGAGCAAACGAGAACAGGAAAGATGAGATTGGGCAAAAGAATCTGCATGAAAACCAAAGAGACAAGAAAATAGGAGATCAAAGAGAAACGTGACTGCAAGAAGTAGGCATGAGAACCAACGAGACGGGAATACGGGAGACCTATGGGAAAAGAGACCGCAAGAAACAGAAATAGAAGAAAATAGAAAAAGAAGATAGAAAAAGGGGGGGAAGCAAGAAGGAAAGGACCCAGCAAGAGAGGTGAAAAAAGGAGACAGAAAGTGTATAATTATCAAAGACAGAACGAAAGGAAAAAAGAGCACAGGAGCCCGAGCAGTCACTTTACAAGATCAATGTTTATTTTCAATAATTATGCGTTAGTTGTATTTAGAGGGGCCCTTGGGGTATAAATGCTCAAGGGCCCAAAGGACCCCCCCCTCTGCCAGGCTTAATCTAGGGATGGCAAGTAGCTTAGCCGAGCGAAATTGAGCCAAGGAGCGGTTTTACGAACGGGCTCTATGTTGTCTCTGAACCTGCTGAAAGTTGGGGAGACTCTAGTGTCCCCCAGAGACACAGACGGGGTTAATCCATAGCATCTCTACATTAAAACTCTAAATAAATCTATGACCCGGTGAGGTGGAAATAGAGCCGAGTTACCAGTACGGCTGATTTAAAGCCCCGTGTCCAGCTCTAATCAGGTTTCCGCTTTTGCTTAACCCAGTTTGGAACAGTTTAGGAAAACGCATCTCATTAAACGTCTTTAATTGCGCTTATTAACCCATTAAGGGATCAGAACGTCAGAATCGGCAGATTTTTATCGGAACCAGCTCTTTTCTATTAAATTGCGTAATTGACGTAGCGATTTGTTGAGTCTGACCTTCCAACCTCGCGTGTTCCTTGAAGGTTCTGGATTATCGGGGTCGCAAAGCACGCCACTTGCTTTAAGATTCTGTTCTCTTTTTATTTATTTTCCATTATCTGTCCAGGGTTCTGATTAACCCCTTACATCCTGCCCTGAGCCACGGGAATCTCCAGGATTCTGTATCAGAACCTGGGAAACGGGGACACCTGGAAGTGAAAGGGTTAATGATTGCCCCCCAAAACCAATATGTCAACGTCTTTCCAGAAATGAAGGGTGTAGCAACCTGCTCTCCCGGCTTTAGCGCTCACCAGTCCTGCTAGTAAGCATGTAAATCCGTGATGAAGAATGGGCCATGCTGTCGCTAATGAATCAGAACTAATGGGACCCAAGGGCAAAATGTGTATCTGCCCCTCCATCCGGGGTTTTTATTAACATTTATTTTATTGATATGACGCCAATGGATTCTGTAGCTCCGTTTATGGAAAGGTTACCCTCCTGCTTAAGATTTACCCCTCGCCCTCAAATGTCTCTCGTGTTGAGTGATGTAACAGGGAATGTGTGATGTCACTGGTGTCCACTGGATGTCAAAAGAATAAGAAATGTTAAGACAAGAGGATGTGATGGAAGGAAGTTTTACTTTACTGAGAGGGTGGTGGATAAGTGGATCACCCTCCCAGCAGAAGTGGTAGAGGGTAATACAGTGAGGGGATTAAACATGCATGGGATAGACATACGGCTCCTGAATCTAAGACGAGACCAACGACTTTGAGTCTCTACAGCAGGAGAAACGGGCGATTAGACGGGGGCCGGATGGGGCCGATCTGCTGGCGGGTTCTAGTGCCCCATGCATGAGATGTGTGATGTCATTGTTGTAACGTGATGTTACTAGTGTCTCATGGGGACACCCCCGCTCTCGCTTCTCTCGGTACAGTCTAGATGATCCAACATAGTCTCTTCCAGAAAACTTTGTGGAAACAGATCTGAGGAGTAACAGATTCATATATTTACGCCGGATTGGCTCTAAAGCCGATAATTGTCTGTCTCAGCCCTTTATCTGCTGAACCGGCTTTTTCTGCAAAGTCCCAGTCAAATAATGCCTCCTTTTTTTATTCTTATCCACACTTTAATTGGTAATTATCACCCCGCGCGGCGTCTCAGCTCCCGGCGCGTTATCCGGCTGCCGTCAGAAGCTCTGCTGGGGGAGAAGCGACATTTTATCAGGAATGTTTTATTTTTATTTTTTTCTTCAATATTGTGGCTTTCATTATAAAAAGTAACCAAATAAAGGACTTGGAGTGTCTTAAAAATGAATCCTAATTTACTAGGGCGTCTGAGTCCCGGCGTCCGGCTCTGTCCGCCAGGCAACAGGCGACATAATCGTGAGCCCACAGCCCTATAGAAACCCAGAACCCGCTGGCAGATCGGCCCCATCCGGCCCGTCTAGTGAGAGTGTTGGAGTATGTGTAAGTGTTTGTATTTGAGCATGAATGTGTGTGTGATTATGAATGTGTGTGTGAGCATGAATGTGTAAGTGTGTGTGTGTGTGTGTGTGTGTGAACGACTATGTGTTAGCATGAGTGTGTGTTAGTGTATGTATTGGTAAGCGTGTGTATGTGTGTTAGTGGGAGTGTACGTGTGTGAAGCGTGTGTAAGTGTGTGAGTTACTGTGAAGGGCCGAGGGGCCTATGAGGACACTGGACTTTCCAAGGTGTGGAATTGCATGTGCCAAACACTGATCTCCCACCTGGATATTAAACACACTGACCTAATTGGGTAGAAGATAAGTGGAACAGCCTCCCAGCAGAAGTGGTAGAGGGTAATACAGTGAGGGAATGTAAGCATGCATGGGATAGACATACGGCTCCTGAATCTAACGACTGATTAAGGTTTGAGTCTTCACAGCAGGAGAAACGGGCAGAGTAGACGGGGTCTGGATGGGGCCGATCTGCCGGCCGGGTTCTGGGTAGTTGTGCATTCCCTGTTTCGGCTTTGGTTCCTCAGGCATATAAAATAATTTTTTTATAAATTTTCACTATAACTAGATCAAGAACACACCAAAAGTGCTTTAAAAATGACTATTATTTTGTGTTTTAGATTTCTTAGGGGAGGAAAAAGTAATTTAATCTGTTCTCGGAACAAATGTTTCCAAATATTAAAAGAAAAGAAAAAGCTAACTGATGGATTGTAATCAGCGAACGCACGGAACGCACGGAACGCACGGAACAAGCCTTTTTATGCACTTCTGACAAGAGCCCAGGAATCGATGAATATTATGATCTCCCATTTAAAATTTACTAAAACTTTGGCAAATCCGTCTTCGATTGGATCATTCGCAGTTTGCCGGTACTTAGTCTGTCCGCGGCCGCGAGGAATAGAAATTGATCCGCAGAAGGATTAAGGATTGTCTCGAGACGCCGGGTTCTGGTGAAACGAGTTTATTCCGCGGGGAGCAGAGAATTCAGACTGATCCATATTTATTAGATAATTCCGTTGTTTTTACATTATTCACTCCGGAATTTGTTGACACACATTCTAAACTCCGAGGGGCGCCTGGTTACAAAATCCTCTCTGGTCTGCTAGCAGCTCGATGTATCTTCATGAGATATATGTATCCTGAACAACAGGGGGTTTTACTTTACTGGGAGGGTGGTGGATAAGTGGCCCGGCCTCCCAGCAGAAGTGGTAGAGGGTAATACAGTGAGGGTATTAAACATGCATGGGATAGACATACGGCTCCTGAATCTAAGACGAGACCAACGACTGATTAAGGTTTGAGTCGTTACAGCAGGAGAAACGGGCGACTAGACGGGGGCCGGATGGGGCCGATCTGTTGGGAAATTCTAGGTTTGTATCTTTTGATCCATACATCAGCTGGCTGTCTGTAAAATGTATAAATTAATTCACTTAACACCATAATATCGGATATTCCTAAAACTCCGAACCTTTATTTTTTTAAACAGGAGCAGAAATTCAATTTTTCCCATTTTTTTCAGGATTTGCAAATTTTCTCTGATTTCACCGTTTTTTTTTTTTCTTTATTATTTTCCCCCAAATCCTAAAGCAGGAAATAAGCCGGAAGTAGAAATCCATTTTTCTCCCGTTCGCCTTCTACAGTCAGCGACTGGCCATGTGACCCAGCGGGGACACTCCGGGGGGCCGCCCCGTAATCACCCGACCCAGGAGCGGATGGGGTTCTGTGTCATGTGACCGCCGGCTGGATATGCCCGTCGGCTCGCTGCGTGGTGGGTATCACTTATATGCACTTAGGGGTTCTTTAAATATTAACTCTTTAGCTGCCCATCGTGCAGATTCTATTACAGCTGAGGGTGGCAGTCAAATGGTTCTAATAACGGTCACTATGGAAACCTTGACATGTCAGGAGCTGAAGATATTCTGAATGAAGTCGTCTGTATTCAAGCAGGGATTCCAGCTGTCATATAGCAGGGGGAGAAGCACCAATCGGGGTGCTCAGATATCATTAAATCAGAGGAGAATATGAAGGAGTCGGCTCCAGACTGTGTGACCCTGAGAATCCGCCGCTTCACCCAGAGACTGGGGTAAAAACCCTGAGAATCTGCCCCTTCACCTAGAGACTGAGGTAAAAACCCTGAGAATCTTCCCCTCACCCGAGACTGGGGTAAAAACCCTGAGAACCTGCCCCTCACCCCGAGACTGAGGTAAAAACCCTGAGAATCTGCCCCTCACCCGAGACTGGGATAAAAACCCTGAGAATCTGCCCCTCACCCCAAGACTGAGGTAAAAACCCTGAGAATCTGCCCCTCACCCGAGACTGGGATAAAAAAAACCCTGAGAACCTGCCCCTCACCCCGAGACTGAGCGCTCACACTGCAGAGGCTGCCTGAGCATTATAGGAGTTGCAGCCAGCAGCAGATATCCCTGTGTCAGCATCCAGCAGGCTGAGCGTTTCAGCACCACGGAGAGCTCCCGCCGGCCGGCAGCTCCGACTCTCATTACTTTTGGTAATGAAGCCCACGGGGCTCAGAATGGGCCAGAGGGGGCCCTTGACTGGGTGCCAAGCAGGGCTAGGCTTTGGCGGCATTATTTGGGGAGGGCTTAACGGTGGGTTATTTAAGGGGTTGGCGCCACTAGGGTAGGCGCCATTTTCGTGTCACCTTACCACTCGTTGTTTGTCCCAGGTATCTCGTGGGTTAATGCTGCGGGGAGAGCATTTGGTGGCACTCCTGGCCAGAGGTTTCCTGGCAGGTGGGGCTGGGAACCTCAGGTCTGGGTTTGCGCGTCCCGGTACGTCCTTCCCTGTGTGGTACCTGGATAACCTGGTAAGCTTGGGGTGGTTTTTGTTTTATTAAATGGTTAATTTTAATTATTTATGTTAATTTATGTTATTGGTTTTCCATGTGTTGGTCGTTGTCCTGTTAAAATAAAATCGGCTGTGGCCTTTTCTACCCAAACATGGTTGTTGTGTACACGAGGCTGCTGCAGTCAAGATATAACGAAAAGGATAAGACGCCCCTGTGACAGGGCCAGGCTAGCTGGCTCATGTGTCATATGAAGTTTAGCCGGGTCACGGAGCACTTTTGTGTCCGGTTCTGTATACTGTGACCCGGTAATATATTATATTGTGTATTATTGTGTAACCGGCCCAGAGACTGATGTGGCTTCAGATCCAGCCTTCAAAGAGACGATCCTATAATCTGGCTGGGGCTCTTAATCAGCCAGCACAGCCCTGTCTGCCCAGACGGCCCCCGCACTACAGGGGGGATAAAACAGGTGGGGGAACCCATTGTATTCTGTAATCCCCTCACCTGATACATCCCCTGTATACTGATGGGATTTGTGATGGGATGTGAGTGATGGGAGTGGGGGTTGGGTTCGGTACACATTGCATTGAGATTGTATATAAATTCTGTGTGTTTGTAATAAAGAGAGTTCTTCTTGGTTTGCTACGAATGGTGGTCTGGATGATCCGTGGATAGCTGAGTGCGATCCGTATGAGGGACTGACTGGTGATTCCTCAGCCCTCAAACAGGGGTACCCAGCCTTGGGTACGGTGACCCTGTAACAGCCCCCGACATGCCGCCTCTCTTTTCTGGAACAGCCTCCCAGCAGAAGTGGTAGAGGGTAATACAGGCGTGTTGGTTGCGTGTGCAAACAGTCCCAGATAAACAGAAAGCAGGTTAAAGCGCTTGCGGTGACGGGGTGGTAATGGCGCAAGGAACAGTTACTGATGATGAATAATAGAGCGTCTGATGAAACCCGCAAGACACAAGCGTACAATAAACGGGTCAGGAGAGACAGGAGAGCCGACAGCTCATGGACTTCCCTAACCGCAGAGCAGCTGCAGCCTCTCCCCGCCGCGTAGGTCCGCTGGGCTATTCCCGGCAGCGCATTTCATTAGATTATTTATTCATTTCTTGTGGTTTTTAAATACATGCACTCTGAAGAACGGACTTCTCTCTGTGTCCCTCCATCCCCGGCACTGTATACATTAATAATAACCCCCTCCCACCCAGCAATGTATACAGTAATATAACCCCCCAGCGCTGTATACAGTAATATAACCCCCAGCGCTGTATACATTAATAACCCCCCAGCGCCGTATACAGTAATATAACCCCCAGCGCTGTATACAGTAATATAACCTCCAGCGCTGTATACATTAATAACCCCCCAGCGCTGTATACAGTAATATAACCCCCCAGCGCTGTATACAGTAATATAACCTCCAGCGCTGTATACAGTAATATAACCCCCAGCGCTGTATACAGTAATATAACCCCCCGCTGCTGTATACAGTAATAACCCCCCAGCGCTGTATACAGTAATATAAACCACAGCGCTGTATACAGTAATATAACCCCCAGCGTTGTATACAGTAATATAACCCCCCGCTACTGTATACAGTAATAACCCCCCAGCGCTGTATACAGTAATATAACCCCCAGCGCTGTATACATTAATAATATTTATTTTTAATATATTTATTAATGACCTTGTAGAGGGATTGCATAGTAAAGTATCAATCTTTGCAGACGATACTAAGCTCTTTAACGTGGTTAACACAATAGAGGACAGTGCACGATTACAAATGGATCTGCATAGGTTGGAGGCTTGGGCTGGGATGTGGCAGATGAGGTTCAACACAGATAAATGTAAGGTTATGCACATGGGGAAGAAAAATCCAGGCTGGGAATATGTATTAAATGGGAAAACACTGGGGACGACTGACATGGAAAAGGACTTAGGAGTTTTAGTTAACAGTAAATTTACCTGTAGCGACCAGTGTCAGGCAGCTGCTGCTAAGGCAAATAAAATCATGGGGTGCATCAAAAGGGGCATAGATGCCCACGACAAGGAAATAATTCTACCCCTGTACAAGTCACTAGTCAGACCACACATGGAATACTGTGTACAGTACTGGGCACCAGTGTACAAGAAAGATATAGTGGAGCTGGAGAGGGTTCAAAGACGGGCAACCAGAGTAATAAGGGGAATGGGAGGACTACAGTACCCAGAAAGATTATCAGAATTGGGGTTATTTAGTTTGGAAAAAAGACGGCTTAGGGGGGACTTAATAACTATGTATAAATATATAAGGGGACAGTACAGAGATCACTCCCAGGACCTATTTATACCCAGGACTGTATCTATAACAAGGGGACCTCCTCTACGGTTGGAGGAAAGAAGGTTTCTACACCAGCACAGACGGGGGTTCTTTACAGTAAGAGCGGTGAGATTATGGAACTCTCTGCCAGAGGAAGTGGTGATGGTAAACTCAATAAAAGAGTTCAAAAGGAGCCTGGACGTGTTTCTTGAAAGCAATAATATTACAAGTTATGGATATTAGATTAATAGGGACAGAACGTTGATCCAGGGATTTATTCTGATTGCCATATTTGGAGTCGGGAAGGAATTTCCCCCTGGTATGGGGCAATTGGCATCTGCTTCATAAGGGTTTTTTGCCTTCCTCTGGATCAACACAGTAGGGACACAATATGTATATAGGTTGAACTTGATGGACTTTGGTCTTTTTTCAACCTTATGAACTATGTTACTATGTTACTATGTTAACCCCCCAGCGCTGTATACAGTAATATAACCCCCAGCGCTGTATACATTAATAACCCCCCAGCGCTGTATACAGTAATATAACCCCGGCGCTGTATACAGTAATATAACCCCCAGCGCTGTATACAGTAATATAACCTCCAGCGCTGTATACAGTAATATAACCCCCCAGCGCTGTATACAGTAATATAACCTCCAGCGCTGTATACAGTAATATAACCCCCCAGCGCTGTATACAGTAATATAACCCCCAGCGCTGTATACATTAATAACCCCCCAGCGCTGTATACAGTAATATAACCCCGGCGCTGTATACAGTAATATAACCCCCAGCGCTGTATACAGTAATATAACCTCCAGCGCTGTATACAGTAATATAACCCCCCAGCGCTGTATACAGTAATATAACCTCTAGCGCTGTATACATTAATTACCCCCCAGTGCTGTATACAGTAATATAACCCCCCAGTGCTGTATACAGTAATATAACCCCCAGTGCTGTATACAGTAATATAACCCCCCAGTGCTGTATACAGTAATATAACCCCCCAGTGCTGTATACAGTAATATAACCCCTAGTGCTGTATACAGTAATATAACCCCCCAGTGCTGTATACAGTAATCTCGCTTTGTGACAAAAGCTTGCTTTCATTTCCTTCTGTCCCAAAAAACATATCTGTAGACCTGGAGCCGCCGTTGCTGTCGGTCATGTGATATTTTGGGTGACTTTCCCGGCTCAAACACCACACTGAGCTGATACTTTATGGCGATGCTAATGAAGTCCGTTCCTCCATAGACTTTTATTAGTCAGAGAGTCTGTATGGGTGATTAGGACCGAGCCACTCTATTGCTCCTCACAGGCAGTATGATAAGGAGTCGGGGGGTTTAGTATATTGAGGATCAGATAACAGAGCGAGAATCGGCTGACATGCAGCTGCCTGAAAACATTATATTATGGGGCAAAAAGTAACACAGAGCGATATTTGTGGAAACTTCTTTTTAATCTGATACTAGGAATAAAAGAAATGGTGGGAGATCCCCTTTAACCAAGAATTCAGTTTAATCCATTTGCACGCCTTTTGACCCTTTACTTACCGCTTTATCTGATAAGTAGAGAAATGTTATATCTCAGACAGCCTCCGTATATTGAAGTAAATAAGGTTTTTGATGGGTTTTTATTATTTTTTTTAATCTCTTTTACCCACGTGTTCTGAAATCACTAAGGCTCCTTCCAGTAAGTGGCCACCATAACTCGGTGTACTATATACAGCCATTTGATTATTTAAAAGTAACCTAAATTATTCATAGCACATACTGGACCTCTGGTGTACCCCCCCCCCCGAATGCCCCTCGCCAAAGAGTAATTAAGGACGTCTCCAATCTTTAAGTGACATGAAAAATCATTACTGCCACTTTTGCAATGTCTTCATATAAGTTATTTTGACGTTGAGCTTTTAACAATGGTTCACATTAAGTGCTGTGGGAGGCTCGGGGCTCCAGACTTCCTCCGTCCCGATACGGATCTCACAGTCAACAAGATTTCTTTCACTTAAAAACAGAATATCAAAAATATTAGAATTTTTTTTTTTAGAAACTCACATTTTGGGATCGTTTAAGGTAACAGATTTTGCATTTGTTTGGTTTTTGTAATTTTTCTTTCTTAATTTCCACCAAATTGTTGAAAACTGTTTCAAAAGTATTTTATTGTTTCCTGTTTTAAAAATAAGACTAGTTTTTTACTCCATAATATTCTGTTTTCAGGCAGCTGCATATCAGCCGTTTGTATGATTCTCGCTCCGTTATCTGATCCCCGATCTACTAAACACCGCGACTCCTTATCATACTGCCTTTGGGGAACAATAGAACAGCTCAGTCTTAATCACACAGCCAGACTCTCTGATTAATGAAAGTCTATGGAGGAAAGGACTTCATTAGCATTGCCATAAAGCATCAGCTCAGTGTGGTGTTTGAGCAGGAGGGTTATTACCCCCCCGTGCTGCACTCACTGAAACATTTTGGACCGCTAGCCCAAACTTTTGTTTACTTGCAGTTCCACGCACTGCCACCAGGGTCAAGAGTAACAGGAAATGTATGCAGCATTTACATGACTAGGTCCTTTCTGTTCTTCTTCCACAGAGTCACTTAGTGTGTTTTCTGCCGTATGAGTTTTGTTTATTACTGGGGTATGTAGCTGGACTTGCCCCTGGGGCTATGTGTTACCAGCCATCCTCTGCTTTCTTTGCACATGTGTTAGAGGGGGGGGAACAACAGTAGATTTTTATTTTACCTTCCTGGGCTGGTCAGGGGATATCAGAGGATCCCCTCAACCAAACCAAACACCCGACTGCCCCCAAAAACTGGTCAATGTGACAGTACATAAAAATTGGGACTGTCTTACGAAAACCGGGATACTTGGGTGCCTAGGCAGTTGTCCTTTTGGTCCCCTCAACATCCCCCCCCAAGACTATGCCAAGGCTGCAATGGAGGTGGAGGTTTGCGAAGATGCCTACCCTGACCTCTGCACCATGGACTGACCTGTGAAATTAGGGACTGTTGGCAACTATGGTTTTTAAAGCATGCTGCGTGAAACTGATTTTATTTGCAGGAAGCGTAGAGAGACCGGGGACTCCATCAATATTAATAACTGATATAAAGGGTCATTAATAATGCATTTTTAAGTTACTTTTATAATGTAATTGTGTAAATGTATCTTTATATAATTTATATACACATTTCGCCAACATGGGCTACATAAACAGTTCATTATACGAGCTCAGAGATCTAACAAGACGGCAACTTTATCCCCAACGAACGCCTGCTCCCAAATAACCACGACGCGCATGTCAAATAACAGTCGTATTATTATTTCTATTATTATTATTATTACAATAATAATGATAACAAAAACAAAACAGAATATCCCGCTGCCTTAACTTTTATTGTAATAATTTGATTAAAAAAATTTTGCAATTTTTATCTTTATTTTTTTTCCGCATTTTTTCCAGTTTTTTTTGCTTTTCACCATTTATTTGTATTTTTTTTTTAATAACTATTTATTTATTTATTTTTTTGCTTTTAACCATTTATTTGTACTGTTTTTTTTTAACTATTTATTTGTACTGTTTTCTAACTTTTTTTTTGCTTTTAACCATTTTAACTATTTTTTTAAATTATTATTTTGTGTATTTTTAACTATTTGAAGCCCCAGGGACTTGTTTTAATCAGACTATTTCTACGACCTGTAAAGCCCTCCAACCCGCCACAAACGGTGGCGCAGCACAAGCGGCCCGTGTATAGCGCAGCCGGCTGCATTGCGGGCTTCGTGCGCTCATCCTTTTTAGATGCGGTGACCCCCTCGTTTGTTTGAATTAGCCTAGTTCCTGGACATGATGAACTAAAAAGTTTTAATATCAGACACTATGAATTTTTAATGCAAAGCACCCACTCCGGTGTCATTATTTGCCCGCACTTCAGCAGTTTAGGAAAACATTTGTTTAGATAATGCGCGGTTCGGAAGAAAAAAAAAATCCTTTACCTTCCAACCCCTTAGTGACCATTAAATTTCTATCCCAGTCCAGTTAGCGCATGTGCTGGGTATGCATTTCTGTAAGCTCCTCTGCCCGCTATCCGGCTGCGAGGCAGAGCTAGAGGTAGCTTGTTATTGAGGTCAGCCTCAACTGCACTCGGAGGAACTTTTTTCCCATTTCCCACGGTATTTATATAAATTAGACCCCCGCCAAAGATGCTGAGAAGCAAAAGAAAAACATTAAATGTTAAGACGCAAAGCCTTCCTGAGATCCTCCAGATCGGGTTCTTGGCCAATTGAGCAATAACAATAATACCTGATATATATATATATATATATATATATATATATATATATATATACCTAATTCATATATATATATATCATCCATATATACATCATCCAAGAAAAACAGAACACAAGGCTGTAATAATAACCACCTGGAGAAATTTAGTTTTTTTTAACTAAAATATATATATATATATATGCTAAATATGCATCTGAGAAATATATATATATACACACACATATATATCGTGCTAGTTCCGCCACTTTTTGCCACAGTCTGCTGCTTTCGTAATGTTAAATAATCCCTTTTAATAAATTAAATATTTCTGAAACCATTACATTGCTTTATTAATATTATATTAATTTTAGGTTAATAGAAGGAAATTCTATGTAAATTGTAAGATTTTATGTAAGTACATTTTACCGCAGAATTTGTTTAAATGTCTCTTTAAATGTCTCAAATTCCTCTGCCCTCTTCCCCTATCCAATTTTGGGATATTTTGGCCTTATTCAAAGAATTATTCATTGGTCATTTATATAATTTTTATAGAAATAATATCCAAAAAGGTTTTGAAATTCCATCATCCAACCCAGCCAGACCCAAACCCAAAATCCAACAAGGCCCCTCTTTGGCGGCTCATAGTGTTGTACGGTATAATGTATACCCCACGTAACATAAAGTCACCGAATCTTAAGCTTTCGTCAGATTCTAATATAGAATTCCTTTTTTCCCAGAGCGATCTAATGAGGCCTGAAATGAGTCCTTCTCTTTAATTATCATGTTAAGCCTCGGAGTCCATGAACTGAATAACAGCGATGTTACGCACTTTGGTACATAAGCCTTGGAGTAGAGTCTCTCACACCAATGCTTGGTGCGTTTCTGGATTTCCAAAATATATTTTTATTATATTTTTGTAAAAAAAACAAACAAAAAAAACTTGAAAATAAAATAATACAAAAATATTTCTAACCATTTTAGATTATTCTTCAAAAATTAACCTATACACACACACACACATATATATATATATATATATTCTACATTTTTTTACCCATTGTTCATACAATTACCAACTCAATGATAACTCACATTTTAATGTATAGTATATATGTGTATATATACATATATACTATACAGTAAAATGCGAGTATATATATATATATATACATATATATAAAAATACAATATATAATTATTATTATATACATATATATAAATTAAAATGATGTATTTGTATGTAAATATAGATAATTATATATAAATAGAAGTGAAACATAATGTATTATATATATATATATATATGTATATATATTGTGTATATATATATATTTTTTTATTATTATCATATCCCATGTATATAAATTATAGTTACAGAAACATAAACTCAGTTTTATAATACCACATATTAAATAAAGTAGATACCCGCGGGGGAGATTAAGTGTTTTCATGAAACTTTAATGAAAATGTATAAATAATGCAATGAAATGTCAGGTATTGGGGAAATAATATTGCTAAAAAAAAATAATAAAGGTTTTAATGAACTAAATTAACAATAGATTTCATTTCAATTTAATTACCCCAATCATGTCTCTCCGAGGGTCAATCACTAACATCTCACATAACATTTACCGAATTTTTCAAATATCTTTTGTATAAACTGCAGTTGAGTTGAATTTTATCATAAATGTATCTTAAACACAGCATCTTCAGCCGAAGGTCAAACGTTTTATCGACGCAAAATAGAAAAAGATTTAGAATCACAAAGGCTTTTGGGATCTCAGAGGTGTCTTTGGATGGAATTAGATGTAAGTAGAAGGCATTTCTCCATTTAGAGAGTAGTGGAGAAGGGGATCAGCCTCCCGCCAGAAGTGGTAGAGGGTAATCCAGTGAGGGTATTAAACATGCATGGGATAGACATACGGCTCCTGACCAACGACTGATTAAGGTTTGAGTCTTTACAGCAGGAAAAACGGGTACACTAGACGGGGGCCGGATGGGGCCGATCTGCCAGCAGAGTGGAGGTTTCTATCTTCATGTTAAAACGACCGATAGTGCGTGATCAATAGGCCCGTAGGAAAAAACCTTGTGCTCTCGCCCCAGCTCCAATTATTAAAGCCAATTGTTTGGAGAAAAACAGAGGGGACAAAAGAAAAGGGAAAGAGAGATAGAAAAGAAAGTGAGAGTCAGAGAAAGAAAGAGAGACAGAGAGAGAGAGAGAGAAAGGCGGAGCGAAGGGGAAGAATAATAGAGAAGAGGAAGAGACAGAAAGAGAGTGAAAGGGAAGAGAAATAGAGAAGATAAAGAGAAGAGAGAGAGAGAGAGAGAGAGAGAGAGAGTGAGAGCGAGAGAAGTGGAGGCGGGATAGGAAAGAGAGAGAGAGAGACAGAAGAGTGTGCATATTTGTATGTTAGGAAAGGGGGCCCCCTGGACCTATAGGAAAGGGGGATCATGACTACTGGCCCATGCAGGTGGCTGCAGTAAGCCCCTTTTCCATTGGTGGGGAGCTGCAACAATGTTGCAGCTAAGGTAGGTGAAGAGGTGACTCCGACCTCTTTTCCTGTGCCTGCACCAAGCTTACAGACGTTTCCCGCCCGCCCGCGGGTCTGGTAATCAATTCTATTTGTTATTTTCATTGTGTTTGTATTTATTTGTTCTTTTTCTTTGGTATGTTCATTATCTTCCATTGTCACAGCTGCGGTCTGGGTCCCCTGGGCAGCGCGTTTTTTTCAGGCAACTTGGATCATTTTGCCCATAGCGGGCTTGGGCAGGCGTGTCCTGCGGGCGGCTTATGGCACCCGCAGGGCCGGGACTCTTGGTTAATCGGTGGTTATCTAACTGCCTGTTGGGCCTAGCGCTCAGCAGCTGGCAGGTTGTTTTTTCGGATGTATGTTCAATAAAGCTGTGGCCAAATGCCCTATCCCACATTATGGTGTCAAGTGTCTTTATTTCACATAGGTTTTTGGGAGGGTGGGTATTTGGTTTTATAGTGTTTGCCCCTTGCTATGGGTCTAAGCAGTCAAGTGTGTGTGTGTGTGTGTGTGTGCAACAAAGCGTGTGTGTAAGGGCAAGTGTATGCTAGGATGTTTGTGTATAAGGGCAAGTGTAAATATAAGTGTGTGTATGGGCAGGTGTGTGGAAGGGCAGTGTATACGTGTGTATCTTGGCAGTCTATCCATTACTATCTCTGACAGTGTCCTTCATTGAGTCCGGTAACTTAAAAAATGTCCCCGCCATGAACCGCGTCCATGCCTATCCCGGGGAAGTGGTCAGTTTGATGATCTTGTCTTGGCTTCCATGAGAAGGCGATTTAATAAGTGCGACTTTGTCCCCCTCTTCACTTTCCAATATCGTTCAAGAAAAAGAATGCTTTATACCTTATATGGTAATATAAAATCTCAAAAAAAAACAAAAGACCTAAGTGATTGTAAACATCATTCAGTACATTTCCGGCTGTGATTAATTGTGTTAATTGTATACATAGATTGTGTGTATATTACATTTAATATATATATATATATATATATATATATATATATATATAGCGCCACCAGATTCCCCAGGGCTTACAATGGAGGGGGGGCTGTAAAAATAAATTTAATAAGGAGGCAATAAAATGAATGTGCATTAAGACATCCTGGGGCAGAAGGAGGTGATGTCTCTCTGTATCTATATATGTGGATAGATGATAAGGTCTATTAGTCGGGGCCTCTGCCGCGGACGTCACGTAGAACGTTCCCCGAGTTAGAAATCATTTTCAGATCACGTTAACACGAGGAGTGGAGGCGGCCGAGAGGTTCAGGACTTGGTAAGCTTGATGCATAAGCATTCAGACCTCTCTGTCTTCATCCGATCTTAAACATCTTAAAGAGCCAGGAAAGTGCTGAGTCGGCAAACTCCAACTTAAGATAGCTTGGAAGTCAATGGGCATTGATTGCAATATCTGTCTCATTAATGTAGCCATACGCTTTCTCTGGAAATGTAAATAACCAACAGGAAATTTCACTTCCAATGGTCTCTGGCCCTTAAAAGCCCCTGAGGGCTATAGTAAAAAAAAATAATAATAACTTAACCCTCACAAGACCAAGTAGTAGCATATTCTCTGCATGTGTAAAGACGTATAGACATGTAGAGATGGCTTTGCCTGTTTGGTGACCGCGTCGGAGAGGGAGTGTATAAGATATGGTGTATATTGGAAGTTTAAGCCATAGACTTGGGGTGTATGTGGAGTTTGAGGGCCAAAGAGGGGCACTCGGAGGGTATGAGATATTTCGTATACAATTGTGTATCTACCCTGGGTTGAGCCAGGGCAGAATCCCTAGCTACCCCTGTGACAGGGCCAGGCTAGCTGGCTCATATGAAGTTTAGCCGGGTCACGGAGCACTTTTGTGTCCGGTTCTGTATACCGTGACCCGGTAATATATTATATTGTGTTTATTGTGTAACCGGCCCAGAGACTGATGTGGATTCAGCCCCAGCCTTCAAAGAGACGATCCTATAATCTGGCTGGGGCTCTTAATCAGCCAACACAGCCCTGTCTGCCCAGACGGCACCCGCACTACAGGGGGGATAACACAGGTGGGGGAACCCATTGTATTCTGTAATCCCCTCACCTGATACATCCCCTGTATACTGATGGGATTTGTGATGGGATGTGGCTGATGGGATTGGGGGTTGGGTTCGGTACACATTGCATTGAGATTGTATAAAGTTCTGTGTGTTTGTAATAAAGAGAGTTCTTCTTGGTTTACTACGAATGGTGGTCTGGATGATCCGTGGATAGCTGAGTGCTATCCGTATGAGGGACTGACTGGTGATTCCTCAGCCCTCAAACAGGGGGACCCAGCCTTGGGTACGGTGACCCTGTAACATTGGTTGGCAGCGGTGGGAAGAATCCCACGACTTGGGTGAAATCCAAACCACCAACTGGGACTGCAGACGAGAGACACCGAGAGAGCTCCTGGAGGTTTGTAGCAAAGGAAAGGCTACTCTGATTGCGGACTGCAGAGAGATGGACCGGCACCAGGATGCCCCAGAGGAGAGCCTCGGACTGAGTGCTCTACAAAAGAACATTCTATGGCACCTATCCCTGTACCCAGGAGGGGCTACATCGGAGCAAGTGACGGCGGTGATTAAAATGTGTCACCGGGAACTGAGCCAGAGTGGGTCTGTATCTCCCAGACTAGGGGAACAGAACACCAAAATATCATACCAGGATATCCAATCCTTCCGAGAACCCGAGGATGAGACAGAACGGGTTACAGCCGAGGTGTGTGAGCTGGAACACCAGCAGTGGCAGTTAGAGTCTGCGCCTGCAGACTGGAGGGATGATTTCTCCCATCCCCACTTCGAATCATACTGGGCACAGTACTGGACAATGTGGGATATACGAGTTCCACTCCTGGGGGAGAACCCGTTGCCGGAGTGGGAAGACGAATTGAGGGGTCTCATATATGCAGAGCTCGACCTCCAGAGCCGCTACCAGGGATTCTCCCAGCGGTTAGCAGGTGAAGACCACAGCGACCCTCTGATGCTGTATAGCCCCGTCGACCCAGGACTGATATATGATGCCTTCCAATTTGACTCGTCCTTCGGAAGCCCCTGCCAGTACCGCAGGGATACAATCTGGGACAACCGTGCAGAAGTCCTGGTTTATGCTATTCCCCCCGAGCTGGAGGCTGTTATGGATTGCCTGGTCCAAGAGGAATGGCAGCTCGAGAGGGACTATAAAGAATTGCTGCGGAGAGTGGAGCTTCAGGAGTTACAAGGAGACTGGGAGCATGGTACTACAACTTGCAGGAGTGGGACCGAGGTCCTCTTCACCTACTCCGCGGCCCCTGCCCTGGCGAGAAGAACCGAGGTCCTCGCCAGCAAGAAGAAGCGGAGGAGGAAGCCAAAAGCTCCGACCCATGTCCCCACCAACAACCCTGGCTGCTCTACCCCGGCAGAAGAGATGACTGTCCCCACCGCCCGAGTAAGTGGCACAATCCCCCTCACCAAACCCCTAGCTATTCCCGTAGAAGTCAGTGCCCCAGATTGTCCCCCTGATTTCCCGAGTGTCCTGGAAGAAGCCCGGGTCACTGCCCCAGAGGTTCCCTATGAAGTCCCCGGTGACCCGGTAGAGGCACCGTTCCCTAACCTAGCGAGGACGCCAGAGGGGCTGCCGAGTTCCCTGGGTCCCTGGCCTGGCAGCTGCCCCAGACTCAGTTCCCAAGACTAGGGAGCAAGAGTCTCCACGTGCCCCTGTTACCCCGGTGAGGGGGATAGCCATGTGCCCCCGGCTGAGCTGGGACCGTCCTCCAATTCAAAGAGGACTACTGACTATCCTTTTGGGCAACCAGGGCCCTGGCCCACCTTCTCTGGATGCTTCTGACAAAGGGCGCCATGAACTAAGTCCTGCACCTTTGAACTTTGTCCACTCGGACAGCCTGCAGCAGACCCGTGTGGATCTGCCTGGTCTGCCGGACCGTTGGTCAAGGGGGAGATCTGTGACAGGGCCAGGCTAGCTGGCTCATATGAAGTTTAGCCGGGTCACGGAGCACTTTTGTGTCCGGTTCTGTATACCGTGACCCGGTAATATATTATATTGTGTTTATTGTGTAACCGGCCCAGAGACTGATGTGGATTCAGCCCCAGCCTTCAAAGAGACGATCCTATAATCTGGCTGGGGCTCTTAATCAGCCAGCACAGCCCTGTCTGCCCAGACGGCCCCCGCACTACAGGGGGGATAACACAGGTGGGGGAACTCATTGTATTCTGTAATCCCCTCACCTGATACATCCCCTGTATACTGATGGGATTTGTGATGGGATGTGGCTGATGGGATTGGGGGTTGGGTTCGGTACACATTGCATTGAGATTGTATAAAGTTCTGTGTGTTTGTAATAAAGAGAGTTCTTCTTGGTTTGCTACGAATGGTGGTCTGGATGATCCGTGGATAGCTGAGTGCTATCCGTATGAGGGACTGACTGGTGATTCCTCAGCCCTCAAACAGGGGGACCCAGCCTTGGGTACGGTGACCCTGTAACAACCCCTACCCCCACAGCCGTCCTCTCTGTGGAGCGACGGGATAGAATGTCATCTCGGCGCTTTATGGCCCTTTAAAGCTCTATATGGAGGCTTTGCTGGCTCGGCGTCCATCGTCAGCTGGTAGAAGAGATGACAGATCTTGTAACAAGTCCATTTGTACACTAGGAGGCCTGGTCACCAAAGAGGGAATCTGCCCCCTTGTTTTGTGGCGGGAGGACTGCAGCTCGTTCTGGACATGATGCTCTAGGAAGCCATCACTGTCCTTGTGTAAGGAAGGTTCTTCAAGGAATCAAACACTATTCAGAAGAACCTTTTACTATTTAACTTCTGTTTCCTCCATCGAGATCTTCTGTCATGTGGGAGACCTCTGAAGATTCGCCCTACAATAGCAAGATCTCTAATTCTTCTGAGGTGACGCAACTTTAATATTTAATTAAAATGGTCACCTTAAAAAACGCTGATTAAAACTATCTACAGCTCGCACTTTGTGTTATTTAATCATCATAACTGCTTTGGAGGCACTTAGTTTAAATATTATCCTCATGGAAGCTGAGATGAGTGGCAGCCTGTGGCAGAACCAGCATTATCCACTCAATTTCCTGTCTGGAAGTTCTCTCCCTTCTCTTTCCCCGCCCACTCTTACAAAGGCTGCCTGAACCAATCAGCAACTCAACAATAGGAGAGAGTGGGGGAAGAATAATCCTGCAGGTCCCGAGAACAGGAAGTTAAGATGGATGTTCCCATTGTGTAAACATACAGGGGGGGGGGGGTTATAATATGTATATTTTTCATATTTCATTTATAAACAGCATTTTTAGGGTTTTATTTAGTGTACAGCAGAAATTTAAGAAAAATGCCGGTTCTGCTTTCAAAGTTTTATAACATGATGTTACTTTTGTGAAATTGCGAGACGCTTTTAATCAACTCATATCGAGAAAATGTATTCCAATTTGACGATCGTAAATGTAATAATCTGGGTTACATTTCACCATAAATATATAATAGATGTTTATAAAAATGAAGCATATGCCCCCGGGACACGCAAGTGCCAAGTGTATTTACAACCAATATTGACTCGGAAATTAATGTAGTTCACTGATTACAAGCTTCTTGATCTACTTAACGGCTGATTGGTCTCTGCGGTAACCTCGCTCATTCATGGCCGTCAAGGTCAAAGGTCCACAATTGATGAGCTTCATTTGATCCCTGGGCAGAGGATCATGGTGAGGGAGGACTCTCTCCACTCTCGCTCGATCCGTGTGAGAACTTCAGGAAGATGGTCGACCTCAAAATTACTAAAATAAAGATTAACGAGAACGTCCAAGTTCTTGTCTTGAAGAGCTCAGATCCGTGACCCATTTGGTGTTCGTGGTTGACGGTGCCTCTAGTCCTGCCATTACGCATATTGGCCATAGGATATTTAGTGGCTATGACCATAATGTCCTATGACCATTGGCCCTAACCCTGTGACTACTGGGCTGGCTTCGGGGACTGTCTTATATGGCCTTGCTTGAGTACCCAGACCACGAATGGTGGGTTTCCATCTAGAGAAGGAGGTATTTCTGTGAATATGGTGGTCCTTAAAGGATCTGTTTTCTCTCAGTACGGCATTATGCTTTTTAGTGCAAGACACAAAAACATGTTCGTTAGTGACTATGGGGTATCCCTTAAAATAACATTTCTTTCTTAAAGTTCAATTAAAAGTGTGGCGTCATGATGGGTAGGACAAGTGACCGCGGTAAGGAGATACAGAAGTTCTAAAGGGGAAACTTCCCGATCTATAGGTCCGTCCGGGTAGTGCAGGGAATACAGGTCCTACCTAAAACTACATCTACCATCCAAAGGGTATCGCCCTCATTTCCTCGAGAGATCGGCTTCGTAGGAAGTCGATACTCTCTCTGAACTGGTCCTATCATACTGCTCTTGGAGATGTAGTCTACGGTGGCTGCACTTCTTCACCATCTTGTTCCTAGCTGGCTGTCTACATCCAATCGGAATCTCCATTCATAAGAAGGTAATCCATCAGATGTAACCAATGTTCCAACTAGATTATGATGGATCCATTTATAGATCAACAGACGATTACATTATTTATTCTTTATTACTCACTTTATTACGGATCTTCTATGCTTTATTTCTTTATTAAGCGATCGCTCATCAATTTCACAACTCAGCCAGCAGACGGTATTATTCTTAGTTAATTATATGAATGAAGGAATCACGTGCATTATCGAAGTATGATGTAAAATGACCAATATAGAAATCTCCGATCTCATTATTTATTGAAAGCTGGAATGTCATTACATTAATAATATTATATATTATATTATTAATATTAAATATTTATTATTAAAGCCTCCTTTTGTAGGTTCATCCGTGCATCATAATAGTTATGGTGAATCCAATTTAAATTAATAGGGACTAGGAGAGTGTCCATAATCTTCTCTTTGGAGAAGTTTCTTATACCAAGTGGCACCGCTTGTTCCCGCTGTTATAAATAAATGCCCCAAAATGTCATGTGCGTCATTGCTATGTTTCTCCTGAACATGGCGGGGCAATATTCTGCCAAATGGTCATCCAGGTGTTCAATGATCCTTATCTTTGGTGGTCTAGTCGTTTTGTAGCGCTGGGGGGTTATATTACTGTATACAGCGCTGGGGGTTATATTACTGTATACAGCGCTGGGGGGTTATATTACTGTATACAGCGCTGGGGGTTATATTACTGTATACAGCGCTGGGGGGTTATATTACTGTATACAGCGCTGGGGGTTATATTACTGTATACAGCACTGGGGGGTTATATTACTGTATACAGCGCTGGGCGTTATTACTGTATACAGCGCTGGGGTGGGTTATATTACTGTATACAGTGCTGGGGTTATATTACTGTATACAGCGCTGGGGGTTATATTACTGTATACAGCGCTGGGGGTTATATTACTGTATACAGCGCTGGGGAGGTTATATTACTGTATACAGTGCTGGGGGTTATATTACTGTATACAGCGCTGGGGGTTATATTACTGTATACATTGCTGGGGGTTATTACTGTATACAGCGCTGGGGGGTTATATTATTGTATACAGCACTGGGGGGTTATATTACTGTATACAGCACTGGGGGGGTTATATTACTGTATACAGCGCTGGGGGTTATATTACTGTATACAGAGCTGGGGGGTTATATTACTGTATACAGCGTTGGGGGTTATATTACTGTATACAGCGCTGGGGTTATATTACTTTATACAGTTCTGGGGGTTATATTACGGTATACAGCGCTGGGGGTTATATTACTGTATACAGCGCTGGGGGTTATATTACTGTATACAGCGCTGGGGAGGTTATATTACTGTATACAGCGCTGGGGGTTATATTACTGTATACAGCGCTGGGGGGTTATATTACTGTATACAGCGCTGGGGGTTATATTACTGTATACAGCGCGGGGGTTATATTACTGTATACATCGCTGGGGAGGTTATATTACTGTATACAGTGCTGGGGGTTATATTACTGTATACAGCGCTGGGGAGGTTATATTACTGTATACAGCGCTGGGGGTTATATTACTGTATACAGCGCGGGGGTTATATTACTGTATACATCGCTGGGGAGGTTATATTACTGTATACAGTGCTGGGGAGGTTATATTACTGTATACAGCGCTGGGGGGTTATATTACTGTATACAGCGCTGGGGGGTTATATTACTGTATACAGCGCTGGGGGGTATATTACTGTATACAGCGCTGGGGGTTATATTACTGTATACAGCGCTGGGGGTTATATTACTGTATACAGCGCTGGGGGTTATATTACTGTATACAGTGCTGGGGGGGATTACTGTATACAGCGCTGGGGGGTTATATTACTGTATACAGCGCTGGGGGGTTATATTACTGTATACAGAGCTGGGGGTTATATGACTGTATACAGCGCTGGGAGGTTGTTACTGTATACAGCGCTGGGGGTATATTACTGTATACAGAGCTAGGGGTTATATGACTGTATACAGCGCTGGGAGGTTGTTACTGTATACAGATACCCCAGCACACGGGTAATGCTTTGTTAATATGATACCGGTGAGTAATTGGTTAGGGCTCGTGTGTTTGGTGTATCCTATCTTTAGCAGAGTCACCAGTCGCCGGCTCCTGTAATTAACCCTCTATTGTCATTATTAAGCAAGTGATCATCGTGTAAAATGCGCCAGTAAATTATGATGTAAGAAATAATTAGAAGATGTTCGTTGGGAGCTGCCCCCCCATCTGTCCTGGTCCCCAGAGCTGCTTTAAAAGGATTTTAGTGATGGATCCTAGTGACCTTTAACCCCTTCTTCACTAAGGTTAATAGGAACACCTGCCTATAACCAGCAATAACCTATGGGCATATTATACAATAAAATAATAATACATAAAGCAAGCCACAATAATCTGGATATAAAACATTTTGTATATTTTACGATTACATTTTTTCTGTATACATATTTCTATCTATCTGTCTATCCATTTATCTATCTATCTATACATATATGTACATACTTATATTGTATATTTATGTTCATTTATATAAGATCTTTGGTATAATAGTCACTTTTTGTAATTATTTTAAATGTGTAAAACCCTGTATAATGTATAGTTAAATCAGCGAGCCGGCCCCCTGTATAATGTATAGATAAATCAGTGACCAGCCCCCTGTATAATGTATAGTTAAATCAGTGACCGCCCCCTGTATAATGTATAGATAAATCAGTGACCGCCCCCTGTATAATGTATAGATAAATCAGCGGACCGGCCCCCTGTATAATGTATAGATAAATCAGCGAGCCGGCCCCTGTATAATGTATAGATAAATCAGTGACCGGCCCCCTGTATAATGTATAGTTAAATCAGTGACCGGCCACTGTATAATGTATAGTTAAATCAGTGAGCCGGCCCCTGTATAATGTATAGATAAATCAGTGAGCGGCCCCTGTATAATGTATAGATAAATCAGCGAGCCGGACCCTGTATAATGTATAGATAAATCAGTGACCGGCCCCTGTATAATGTATAGATAAATCAGTGACCGGCCCCCTGTATAATGTATAGTTAAATCAGTGACTGGCCCCTGTATAATGTATAGTTAAATCAGCGAGCCGGCCCCTGTATAATGTATAGATAAATCAGCGAGCCGGCCCCTGTATAATGTATAGTTAAATCAGTGAGCCGGCCCCTGTATAATGTATAGATAAATCAGCGAGCCGGACCCTGTATAATGTATAGATAAATCAGCGAGCCGGCCCCTGTATAATGTATAGATAAATCAGTGACTGGCCCCCTGTATAATGTATAGATAAATGGGGGTGTTCTCTTGCAGCCTGGCGGGTCATTGATGTTAATATTCCGGTGGCCGAGGCCGGACACCTGTAGCCCGCGGACATCGCTGTAGATGCTGCGCAGGGTTTGTTATTATTATTATTATCAGCGCTCGGTGGGGGCCGTATGATTGTTTTAAGCTCTCGCCATTAACATTCAACAGAAAACTCGCATCTGAATGAAGGATCTCCTCATGGAACCGGCGCGTTCCCCGTCTAAGTGGCCTAAATGGCGCATGCAAAATGCATAAGGTGTGCAATTAGTAACGGGAGCAGCTGGGGGCCTCCGTTCACCGGCAACGCCTCGGCCAACCCTGCCTAAAAAGTCCCGGAGTCCTGATCGGGGGGCATCTTCCTCTGACTGAAGGGGGTTCTTCAATTTCATTTATTTCAACTTTATTGGCAACAACAGCACGGCTCTCCTTTTCTCAAACAGTTTAAGGAAAATTAATATATTTTTCCTAACATCTGTGACTATATTGTTAAAAAATATATTTTTTTTCAAGCATTTTTTGAAATAAAAATTATTTATTGCCATTATTCCGGTTTGCTTTGAGAAGATCTGCATTAATTTACAAATAAATATATATTATTATTATTAATACATATAAATATTTAGTAATACTAATATCACTAATTCCATCATCATACATCATAGACAAAAAAATAAAAATCATAATTTTATATAATTAATAAAGCTATTTTTAAAAAAAATCTGCAGGTTTGGGGAATAAAACGAGCCATATTTATCTCAATTTATAAACATATTTACTAACATACTTTTGCTGTATTGATAGTCCCTTTTTTTTTGTTGGGTAAACATCATTGAATTTTTGTGGAATTTGAGTAAATTTGACGTTTAGAGGCCACTGAGTGCCCAGGGGTGAAAGGTTAAATTTTATTGATAATCCTTTCCAGTTCATCAGGGTCCGGTTGCTTCACGGAGATTATAATAACGTTACTTAGATGTTCCACGTGTTGTTTACCTTCAACTGGGATTTTTGTTGCGTTCCGCTGGGAGATGCCTCCAGCTCACCGCTCATCCGTCTTCCGAAAGGATGTCTGTTTAATCAATACTAACGCGTGCAACTCTATCTCGTCATTTGATTCACACTTCCTCCATGATGTATTATTTATACACCCAGCCGCTATCCAGACTCATCATACCACAATTTCAGCTTCACCCGATGGATGCCGGAACCGGGACGCGATTGGGATATACGGTTTCATCCCCGAGAGCGACCCTGGATGAGTTTCTCAAATGTATCCTTTCCTTTCATGTTTTTGCCATTTTAGAATGAATATACATGACCGGTGGGTCCATGCTGGGCCCACGCTGGGCCGGACTGGGGATTACGAGGAGGTCCTGGCACTTTAAGGCCAGTGGCCGCCTGATGACGTAGGTTCGGCCGATGGCTTGATAAGTGTGGTCGCCGGACACGTTTTTAGGCTCACATTACTGGAGCGGCAGATTGGGTGAGTATGGGGCGCCAATGGTCAGAGGCCTACCGGGCACTTGATGACCAGCCTGGGTCCACGTCTTGGTTCGCACCATTCTCAGAGTTTAAGAACCCTTTTGGAGACCGCCAAGTGGACAAGCTACTTGCTGAGTGTGTGTTCTGCTGAATGTATGGCTGATGGAGGTTGGGGTAGTGGGGGAACACGGTAGGTAATTTTGGGGTTATGCTTAAGCAGATAATAATTTTCTCCCGTTGGACTTCTCCTTTAAGCTCCACTAGAACGTGGCATTTCCAATGTGAATATTTCTCTCAGTGGCTGGTTTTTTGGCATATCCCATCCCCATCTCGCCACATGCCGATATGCTCTTTCATTGGGGGTTTTTTCTGGCAAATTGAATTTCCTTCCAAGTCTACAGGGAGTCTGTTTATGAAAGTATATTTAATATCTTTAATATGAATTCACTATACCGCCAGAAAAAAATCACTATCCCTTAGGAGAAGTGGCAGCTTCAGAGCATCGGAGAGGCGCCGAGAGGCAGGGGCTGGGACAGGCGGTAGCTCATCTCGCGGAGGACCGCCAGCTCGGCCCCAAGATCCAACTACGAGCTTTTTAACTGCAGCAACTTTAATATACGCTGTTGGAACTGGAATTACCATGGATCTGGGATCAGACTCGTTACTGGATCCTCAAGCCAATTACAGGGAAAGTTGCAATGCAAGGGAAAGTTGACATGGAGGTGTCTACCTGTAAAGGTGCCGGCCAGCAGGAAAAGAGGACTTCTAGCCTCCCTTCCAGTACATGCAAGCTGAAGATAGGTAGGGGGTGCAAGCGTAGGTCACCTAGCATGGGCGTAGGAACCGGGGGGGACAGATCCCCCCCAGTAACTCATGCGTGAAGAAATCCCCCCCAGGGCCGTAGGACCCCCCCCAATAGAAAAGACCTTGAGGTGCGGCCCGCGTAAGATCGGAAGCCAGGGCATCCGATCTTAGGCGGTCCGCACCTCGAGCCCTGCTACAACAAGAGCCCTGCTACTACTACTTACCTGTGGGAGGGTCTTCTGTACTGCACAGAGGAAGCAGAACCCAGCAGAGTTCACGTGACATCACATCACATCCTGCTTCCTCTGTGCAGTACCAGAGAACGCAGAGGGAGGCCGCGCCCCCTGCTGAAGACTGTGAGCGGCATTGAGGAGCTGCAGTGCAGGTAAGGGGGTGGGGAGGGTGTTTGAATTAGTATGCGTGATTCAGGGAATGAATCTGTGAATGAATGAGTATATGAATGAATGAGTGTGTGTGTGATAGCATGGATGTGTAAGTGATGGAACCTAGGCATGATGGGACTGTGATTGCTGTTAGCAATCACACTCCTATCATGCCAAGTCAGCCAGTACATGCTGAAACCTAGCTAGCTGCCCCCCTTGTGTATTGATGCTGCCAGCAGTATGGGGTCTGCACATCACTTACAGCCACCCTGTACCAGCATGTACTGGCTGACTTGGCATGATAGGAGTGTGATTGCTAACAGCAATCACAGTCCCATCATGCCTAGGTTCCAGCATTTACTGGTTGGATGTATAAGTGCTGGAACCTAGGCATGATGGGACTGTGATTGCTGTTAGCAATCACACTCCTATCATGCCAAGTCAGCCAGTACATGCTGAAACCTAGCTATCTGCCCCCCTTGTGTATTGATTCTGCCAGCAATATGGGGTCTGCACATCACTTACAGCCACCCTGTACCAGCATGTACTGGCTGTCTGGGTATGATAGGAGTGTGATTGCTGTTAGCAATCACAATCCTATCATGCCAAGTCGTATTGCTTTTTTTTTGTCCAATTGTGGTGTGTTGCTTTTATTAAAAATGTGAGTTTTTATTATTATTTTTAAAGGTGGGGGGTTATTTTCGGTTTTGGCTAAGTGAACCGTGAATGTTTTGGTCCAGAATTTTCATTTTTATTTCATTTTTAATTATCCTGAGTCCTGAATTTGTAGTCACAAAACTTTCTAGGCCCAGAAATCAGTGAGAGGAAGAGTAAAGGTTTTGTGTCATTTACTTTATTTTAATCTGCATATTTTATTAAAGGCCATATTTTCTCACAGTGAAAAATAAGTGCGGCCCGCGCACGTATACAATTCTGATGAAGTGGCCCACTGCAGAAAAAACTTGGACACCCCTTGGGTAGACAGTGAGAAGGGGGGGTAGGGAGAGGGTAGCTAGTGAGAAGGGGGTAGGGAGAGGGTAGCTAGTGAGCGGGGGGGGAGAGGGTAGCTAGTGAGAAGGGGGGGTAGGGAGAGGGTAGCTGGTGAGAAAGGGGGTAGGGAGAGTGTAGCTAGTGTGAAGGGGGCGGTAGGGAGAGGGTAGCTAGTGAGAAGGGGGCGATAGGGAGAGGGTAGCTAGTGAGAAGGGAGGGTAGGGAGAGGGTAGCTAGTGAGAAGGGGGTAGGGAGAGGGTAGATAGTGTGAGAAGGGAGGGTAGGGAGAGGGTAGATAGTAAGAAAGTGTGAGAGGGGGGAGAGGGGGTAGATAGTGTGAGAGATGGGGAGAAAGTGGGGATCTGATGGGAGAAAATGCTGCCCCCCCCAGATTTTTATGGGTTCCTACGCCCATGTCACCTAGGGTGCTACAATACCTAGGGGCAACTATGCTTAAAACCAATGGACTATAGTACCAGAACAGCCCCGTACTTACCATAAACACTGAAAACATTATTGATCACAACCTACACCATGAATTACCCGGTAAATATAATGGATAATGCTTTCCAATAACGTTATGGTTTTTTTTTCTGTATCTGTTACTAAGCATAACTGATACTTTCATTCTAAGGAGGAGATCTTTCAATCTGACTCCATTAACACGTTCTAAAGATTTATTGATTCACTATTCAACCTTTTAGCGTCTTGCGTCAAGTACGAGAAACTTGATTAGCAAGTGTCACCCGTGTGATGTAACGAGAACTTTTTAATGATGGGAAAGTCCTTGGTTAATAGACCAAGAAAGATTAAATCCACCAAAATGTATTGGGGGGAAAAAAATACTTTTTATATCAGGTGAAACGGAGGGTCTTCAATCCGAATAGATATCTACTAATGACTAAGCGCTCATCAAAAAGATGAAATTCTATGATGGAACCTTATTATTCCATCATTATGCTCAATACACTTACTCCCTTTCATTGACATCTTTAGCAATCTTCTTAAGAGCACTCCAGGGAGCTGGGAAGGGACATTTAGCTCTGACTACTCCCAGCCGGCTTTTGCCTAGGCTAGCTCTTTCACCGCACTCAAGCCCAATGTCTGACTCAACAAGAGTGCGTGCTGTCGCAGAGCTGGTTTCAAATTCTGCTCTGATTCTCGTAAGTCTCTGTGTGGGGAACCCACAATATTTTTTTCTCATGTTGAAGGCAGATCCGGCTGATGTCCCATGACCCGAGCTGAGAAGCAAATTGAATTTCTAAATTCCAATGAAAGAAAAAATGTTCAACCACCAGGTTGTCCACAAAAGGAACTCTTCTGAAAATGGTCACTGCTCAGCGTAATGATCCAAAAATCCAGTCCAGTTGCATTCTATCTGGGTAGCATAAGAATTAAGGACAGTTGGCCAGTCAAGACGTCCTACTCACCAACTTTGAAGGTCTCACGCAGCTTCCCCTACGTTACGTATTGAATAGACCAACTAGAAGGGACTGCTAGAGCATGGCCGACGGTGAAGCCCAGAGTCATACGGATTGGTGAAGCACAGCAGATAGGAGCGGAAAACGTAAGCTGCTGGTACAGGGCAAGTGTACCTACTGACACAAGGCATGCTGGGAATAAAATGGCGGGTCACACCTGAATACCGGCGTGCATTACGAGGCCTGACTGGCAGCCACTAATCTTTTCCTGCCTGAAGGTTTCCTGGAGGAGTAAATGAGCTGCCAGACTCAGCTAATGGAATTGTAATTGCCAATTAAAAGCTGTCCTGTTAATTGTACCGGCTTGATTGTTTGAACGTCGTCTGGGCCTCTGTTATTGTAATTGATTCAAAGCAGAATCACTCTGCAGATGTTTGGGAAACAAGGACTTATGGATCTCAGTGCGATTTACTGCGGGGAGGACGCTGCCCGATTGACTGCGAGGTCTCCAGGAATCTTTCCATCTCCTCTTCATAGAAAACCGCAAACCAAAAAATTAAAACATCGTCAAAATACTTCTAATTAATGATTAACTGCTCCTGATTTACAAGATCGAATTTAATAAATTATAGAATTTTACCAATGCTTTCCCATGTTTTTTGTTTTTTTTTACCAGAAGCCCTCGTTATCTCTATCTTCCCCTCGTCGGTTTAAGATGATGGTTGGGCCACAGTTGTAACCAATTTCCCCTTCATGGGTCTATGCAGCGCTTTTCTTCCATCCCTGGCCGAAGCCTCAAGGAGGACTGGATCTCCTAGGGACTCCAAAAGAGGAGAACCTTGAAGTCTTCAAGTAGAAGTGGTGGCCAAATGCAAGCCCGACCCACCCCACTCCCTCAAACAAAAAGCCATTCTCAGGGGAACCCGGGTCTTGGATCATGCTTGGCGCGGTTACCATCATCATGACAAAGTGACCGAGTTTTGAACCCCAAAATAACATGGGGTCGGGCATCCTGGTGGATCTAACCAGGGAGCTTCGAGCCTCTGGCTTCACAGATACCCCATCTTTCCTTCTCTCACAGTGGGATCTACAATAAGTGACCTTTAGCTGGGTTGTTGGGTTTTCCGAGGTTTTTATCACACTTTTCGTATGGTTTTCTGTCTATGGTGTCCATACATCACCCTGTTTTAAAGGGACAGTCACACTTTGAGATTACTTAGAAGACTACACCATTTTTAATCATCTAACCTAATTCTCTGTACCGTCGTCTTTTTCGGGTTCTAATTATCATTTATATAAAAGTCGAAGCCGAATTCACTTGAATCGTGTCATTATCGGCACGTTAAAGCTTCTTCCACGAGCTCAGCGCATAGAAGTATAGGTATTTTTGCCTATTTTAAGGCTGATTGGGTATAATGTCTCTGACTGAGAAATAAATAAATTGTACAATGACAGACTGATAAAACGCCTGTTTTTATTTTTAGTTTGAGCTGGGGGGTAATTAGCGGGGTGCTAATTGATGGGGTGTACATTACCTTTGCAGCACCTAGAAGAGAGATCGGGCTGAGACTGCGCTCTTTCACTAAACGTGCGAACGTCAAACAGATGGACATATATATTCACGCTAACGCCGGCTCCGGGACCTGGCAGTACGGATCTGCGAGCTTTGGCACTGCTGACTCCATCACGAGACGTGTCCGGGGAACACACCGTCTGATCGCTACACTCTTAAAGTTAACTTTTTCAATGTTTAAAGTCATTTTTCTTGTCTCTACCTCATTATTCTATGTCTTTCTGGGGTTGCTATTTTGCTTTACTGAGAGGGAAGTTGATAAATGGAGCAGTCCCCCAGCAGAAGTGGTAGAGGCTAGCGAGACAGTGAGAAAACTTTAACATGAGTGGGATAGGAATATACAAGGACGGTTCAAAATTATTCAAAAGGGCCAGATCGGACTGGCCCAGTCACAGAGGCAGAGATGTTATGGGGTCACGCAAAGAGATGCTACGTGACCCTGCAGTGAAGGCGTGTGAGCAGCTAGAAAGAAGGCAAGATGATGGGCTCTGGGGTGAGAGAATGAGAGGGAGTGTGTATGTGTTAGCATGAGTGCGTCAGCGCGTGTAAGCGTGTGTGTGTAAATATGTGTACCAGTATGTTAGTTACCGTCAAGGGGTCAAAGGGGCCGAGTTGATTTTATCTGCCCCCTAATCGCGAAGGTACCAGTCTTCACCAAAGTGATGCGCTACTTGTTATGTCCTGTTCACCTGTCATACAGCACTACGGAATATGATGGTGCCATAGAAATCAATAAATAATAATGACCTACTAGCTAGTGTATATGGTACGTCTGAATTGTTTTAGCCTTCATTTGATCCGTCCAACATTTCAAATGGCCAAAAAGGGACATTTTTGCTTTAAGGCATGAGGCTAGAGGTGTGACTGGGGGCGGGGCTTTATCCTTACTTTTTATGTGGCTTTGTATTAATTAAAAAATATATAATTGCTAAATGTAATATACATATTATATACGGTATATTTGATTTATTTTATACATTTTATTTTATATTTTCATCCATTACTTGAACCATAAACATATTAAACAGATGTTATTGGTCGGTTTAAATAATAATAATATTAATGATAACAATAATACATTTAATGTATGTAAGAATGCATGGAATTTGGAGTCAAAAATATATAACTGATACATTTAATATCTATTATATATATTTGATTTATTTTATAATTATATACGTAAATGGTTGGCGCTATATAAATGAGCGGTAATAATAATAATATAATAAAATATATAATTGTAGAATATTTTTTACTCATCTTATAATAATAAATGTATTATAATCTTGGATATTAAAATCTTCCAATTATTTTTTTAGGCTAAGATGAATGCGTCGCTCGGTACGGCATACGTTATCCTGTCCATAAGTGCCAGCCGCGTGATATTAATTGGCCATGTTTAATGTAACATACCGACTTCCTTCATACATGAAAGGCTTGGCGGGCCGGTGCGTTCAGAACGTCACATTCCGCGCACTCTTCATTCAAATGAGATACACGGAATAAGAAAAGGTTCATCCATCACCCAGTTGATTACATTTGTAGGGTCCAATCATTCAAGTCGGAAAATCCAATTTTTATCGAGAGAAAGGCACCTAAGTCCCCGCGTATTGCTATTCAAATTAACGGACGCGGCGGCCGGCGACAGAGAAAGAAAACAATACATCAAAGACGTAACGTTAATAAATATAATACATCAGCATACAGCTGGGCCGAACGCGCAAGGAGAACGCGCGACGCTTAATAAGTGTCACCGCGCCACGATGGATGGCCTTCCGGAGCTCCTTTGTTTGGGGGACTCGTCCGCCTTTAATAAAACAACAAAGAGTATTTAAAAAAAATAATAATTATGTTTAAATTCTATTTTTATTGACCATATAAATACACAAATATAGTTATTTAGACGAACAGCTGCCCCCCCTGATTTTAGAGCATTGTTGTCTGTGTCAGTTTAGAATCCATTGAGTTTTAAATAACCATTCGCCGTAAGAATTGGTGTAAACCAAGGCACACCTTTTAACCCCTTGAGAACCAGTTTGGAAAGAGAGGAATCGCTATCTAAACTGCGAAGCCAAGTGACATCTACCAAAAGCCTGCATTCAGTGGGAGACGCTCTGGTCCTAGGACCCTTTCTGGATACAGCCTGTTTAGTGAGGAAATGTAGCTTATGGGGGTCCGGGCAACGATCCCCTGTGGCCTCGCAACCGTACCTGGGAACTCTCTAAATTTCACCTGGAGACTCCGAGTGAAGAGAGGCTTCTCCGGGTCACCACCGAGAAAATACAGATCGCGGGAGCAGCGTAGTTGCACGCCCCTTTCCCCGCCCACTTCCCCTCCCAACACAGTGCTTCCTGTTGGGCTAGCTACTCACGCAATGTTAGCGAGACCGCCCACCAACGTCAGCAGGACCGCCTACCGATGCCAGTGAGACCACCTAGCGATGTCACCGAGACCACCTACCGATGTCAGCGGGACCGCCTACTGATGTCAGCGGGACCGCCCACCAATGTCAGCGGGACCGCCTACCCGCATCCTGAAAAAGTGCCTGGATGTTCCCAGGGTTCTGAGTGTGATCCCAGACGTCTTCTTTTTTTAACCCTTTGAGCGCTGTCGGTCGATGGCACATTTTTTCCCGGTGGGAGGCCGTGACAATTTTCATAGTTTTGCTAAAGTTAGATTTAGGCGGCGATCTTCTAAACAGCTTATACTTTACCCAGGGAGGAGTGATATGTTGCACGGCCTCTGAACTAAGTTAAACGAGCGAATATTTAAAAATAAAAAATTCATTTTAATGCTTTATTTATGAAATTCCAACACATTCCAAGAATTCATTTGGTGATTCAAAATTCCTCCGCTAGACTACGATTTGGTAACCTTTCTACGAGACATCTGAAACGAAACGGTTAGCTATAGTTCAGATCAGAATAGAAATCTGCTGTGAAAAAAAAAATGAAACTTCACTTTTTCATCTCTTTTCACCATATCTGCCACTGGACAAAAATGTACATTTTCTTTCTGCATTCTTTTAGATATTCCTTTCTATTATTATAATATCCGCGGCTGGTCTCTCGCTGTTGGAACCGTACAGTTCAGCCTCAAGCCTTGGCAGGCCCAGGTCCACACAATGCCTAGTTCCTGACTGCAACTCCCAGTATGGTCAGCCAGCCAGCCGAAGTCTCTAGTCACTGGGATAGGATGAGCACATGCTCCATGTAAAGGGGGACTTTTGTTCACCCTACACTAGGAGGCAGTGGAACATAACCCTGGCTAATGGTCGCGCGTGCCACTGGCCGATATAAATTGCTTGCAGCCCCCGAGCCGATGGCCCTGACACTCGGCCGTCCCCTCTCTGATTAAGATGCCACACTTGAGTTAAGGCGGACATTAACATTTGATGAAGAATTGATCAGGGCATCAAATGAGATATTCGCAGGGACGCGGCGGTGACGGCCACCGCAGAAAACTCGTTAAAGCCTCTCCACGTTATATCTCTCAGATTTGCCTCATTAACCCCTTCGCTGCTGGATGAATTGTCATTAGACAAAGGTGCTTGGTTAAAAAAAAAAAAAAAATAAAAGCAGGTTTAAGGATTTTTTTTTACATTTTTGTTTCTTGCTCATAAATTCTTGCTGGAATTTATTTTTTTGATCGGGTTTTCGAAATCAGAATTAATCCTGTTATTTTTTTCCCATCTCATTAACTAGTTGAATGCCGCAGGCAGAGAGGATAAAAAGTGTTAACGAAAATTAAAGAGATGATCATAAATTAAGCAAAAGAGAAACAATATTAGCATTATTAACATAATATTTACATTATTAACATAATTGTATTTACAAGAACATATTATTTACACTTTACCATATTAACAGTTGTTGGTGGCTTAGGGCTTCTTCTAAGACCAATAATTCAGTTCAACGTACATCTTCCTGGAAGAGGCAGCACCGGGCTCTGCAGGGGCAGGAAGAGGCAGCACCGGGCTCTGCAGGGGCAGGAAGAGGCAGCACTGGGCTCTGCAGGGGAAGGAAAAGGCAGCACCGGGCTCTGCAGGGGACAGGAGGAGGCAGCAGCGGGCTCTGCAGGGGCAGGAGGAGGTAGCACCAGGCTCTGCAGGGGCGGGAAAAGGCAGCACCAGGCTCTGCAGGGTACAGGAGGAGGCAGCACCGGGCATGATAAGGGGAAGCAGCATAGAGCTCTGCTGGAGCAGGGGAGGCTGGCAACCACAAAGCGCCCCCAGGCTACAGTATAGGTGCGGTGAGAGGCATTGGCAGCAGGAAGTCACTTTACTGATCTCCATCCAGTTCCACCAACTCTCCACCCCTTTTTTCATTGATCTGAAGATAGCCCCACCCATGACACAGTTATCCCGCCTCCTCAAACCTGCCCATGCCCACTTTCTGCTCTTCTAGGGCAGGGATAGAGGAAGCCCTCCAAACACCTCCATGTTCCCAGGTGTACTCATATCCAATTATGCATCCCCTGTACAGCGCTCAGTACACCGACATAACAAAATACAAATGTATAGACATTGTTTGCAGAGACGCGCTTCTCCTTTATGCCGACCCGCCAAGAATCAGACGGCTCCCGGGTAATCCTGACAGTGTCATAAAGCCATGCTGGGCTCCCGAGCACAGGCGACTACGCCAATCAATCAATGTTTACAAGTCCACAACCCGGATCCATCCTGCCCCCGCACGGGGCAGATGTTAAATCAAAGCGCCCTGGTTTAGTGCTTTATCAAACCTTTATAAGTTCACTAAATGAGATTACGCCTAACGGCACAAAAGGTCACGCAAATCAATTTGCTAATTAATTGAAAATAACCATCCAGCATCTTCCCATATATTCAGCCCGAAACGGAGTCCCTGCACGCGCAAGATAAAGGCTCCGATCTCCGAGCGCATGAAATAATGATACTCTCCGTCATGTCATAAAAATGAATACAGGAGCCACGATTTACGTGAAAAACATTCTGTTTTCCGTTGTTGCACTTTTTAATTATTTTTTTTAAAGCAAATCTCCTGTCCTCGAGGCTTTCAGGATATTAACCCTTTGTCAGACACTGGGATATCCTAAACTCTGGCAGGATCACACTTGCTTGAGTGCCCGAAAACCTCATCTTTTAACCACATGAGAAGCAAACGGCTGTGTCCCGATCAGTAACACTGGCCTCTGGTACTGACAGGGTTAAATATGGGGGGGGACGAAACTCCGCAGGGTGCGAGAGTCTAATCCAATAAAGTCCGTCTTGTATTACTAAGCGGAATGCGGTTTAAATTGCATCGACACCGCCATCGATTTGGATTGTTCAGTTATATCAGTAAAATAACGTTGCTTTCTTTTTCCGCCGGTGCCATTTCTGTTACTTTTGCTCTCTTTTAGATATTTAAAGAACATTCCGGTATTATATAGAATATAGAAGTCAGAGCCGAGGCTATGGAGATGGGCAGTCTGGGTAATATAGAGGTGAGAGAGGAGGGCAGTCAAAGTGATATAGAGATGAGAGAGAAGGGCAGTCGGGGTGATATAGAGGTGAGAGAGAAGGGCAGTCCGGGTGATATATATGTGAGAGAGAAGGGCAGTCAGGGTAACAGAGATGAGAGAGAAGGGCAGTCAGGGTAACAGAGATGAGAGAAAAGGGCAGTCAGGGTAATATAGAGATGAGAGAGAAGGGCAGTCGGGGTGATATATATGTGAGAGAGAAGGGCAGTCAGGGTAACATAGAGGTGAGAGAGGAGGGCAGTCAGGGTAATATAGAAGTAAGAGAGGAGGGCAGTCAAAGTGATATAGAGAAAAGAGAGAAGGGCAGTCAAAGTGATATAGAGGTGAGAGAGGAGGGCAGTCAGGGTAATATAGAAATGAGAGAGAAGAGCAGTCAGGCTGATATAGAGATGAGAGAGAAGGGCAGTCAGGGTAATATAGAGATGAGAGAGAAGGGCAGTCAGGGTGATATAGGGGTGAGAGAGGAGGGTGGATAGGGTGATATAGGGGTGAGAGAGGAGGGCGGATAGGGTGATATTACAAGATGGGAAGAAGGGCAGTTGGGAGCCGGACAGACAGCAGCCCACCCTTTGTGAATCCCTATTTGTTGATTCATTCTTGGTTTCATTCCTTTTCGCGTTATTCCCAACCCCGACTTTCCTCGTTTCCGTTACTGCGTGGGGTAAATGATTCTACCCCCCCCCCTCTTATATATTATATATTTTATATATTATGGAGTCTGAGGCTTTCCTCGTGTGTTTCGTTCATCGTTCCGTTGTATCGGCCCCGTCTCTGAATTCTCTCTAAATGATTTCTGTTGTTCTGAAGCCGTGGCCCCTGGAACTGCACACGGCGGGGCGGAGAGAGAAGGACACCGAGGGGGTATTATGCCGGTTAGAGAGAAACAAAGGGGGGTAATAAGTGGGGTGGACTGGATATTTATTCTTACTTTTATTTCCTTCTCAGCTCATCTGTATCCACCGCCTCCTACTTCCCAGCCCACCGCGCTTTACGCTACCACCTCTGCTGAAAGGCGGTGGCAGAATTTTACGCCACATTTCAAATCTCATATTTTGGCCTAAAAAAGCCAAATTTTGGTACTCCTGGAAGCCCCGCTGGTACATGTTACCTCTTTATCAATGCTTCCCGCTTCCAAGATCTAAGCTCGGAGGTCTCCAGCTCAGATGCGTTAAACCCAGGGCAGGCGGTTAAGGACGCGTAGTAACGACCCCCCCCCCCCGCGCGCAGGCTGATTGTTAGAAGCAAACAGGTAATTCTAACACCTTGTGCTTAAGATGAAAGTTACAACGCGTTTGTTACAATCTATAAAGGTAATTGGATAAGCGGCGCCCCCGAGACATGCGACATTTAAATGCCGGCGCCCGTCTGTTCCCCCTGTGAGAATTATCACAGCCCCGAGAAAAACCAATCGCGGCACCGACGCCATCCTCACCTATAACGGCGGCGTTTGGCACCTGCGTCTGCACTTCTTACAGCCATAAAGATAGATTTGAAGCAGAATTTTCACAAATTAACTTGTTCGCTAATTAACCAAGGGGGGGTCGCTACGATATTCCCGGGCTTTTGTGTTGAAGAACATTAAAACCTTGGTATTTGTGTGTTGTACCACTTCCACTGGAAGGCTGTTGCCGGTATCTACTACCCATATTTCTTTAAACCCCCCCCTCGATCTTTTACCCTCTCACTTTAAATCCAATCCTTCCGATGCTTTCCTTTCTATTAAAAACATTCTCTTTATTTAATCCCTTGACTATACGAAGGTTATTTTCTGCATACCTCTCGATAGTCCTGGTTTTCGCCAGGCAGTCACGAATTTTGGGGTAGCTGCTCCATTGTCCTCCTTATTGGGGGAAACGTGGGACAGTTGAGGAGATCCTCCAATGAGATCTCTTTTTCGCACACAATAATATCACAAGGCGATCACATTTTTAAAATAAAACCTGAATTTTTAATTAAAAAAAAATATTTTTTTTTATTCCAAAAATTACAAAATTATTATTTTTTAAAACTGTTAAAAAAGCAAAAAAAATAATTGCATTCTTTAGTATTTGAATCGAATAAATCTCAGCAGATCCATCATTATATTGTCTCCATTGAAGGGTTAATCACTTAAAAACAACTATAAGAAGTTCTTTTTTATGGCCTCTTTGTGTCTCGTGACAATTAAGTGTCCCCCGCAAAAAAAAAGAAGGTGGTGCAATTTTACTTGATTTTTTTATGGTTTTGGGACATTCGGCAGAAATAGAAATTCTATTTCTAATGCAGTAAAAACATATAACATAAAACTGCCTTTTTTCCTACTGAAAAACCTTAAAAAAGACAGCTTGGTCTCGTCTTAGATTCAGGAGCCGTATGTCTATCCCATGTATGTTTAATACCCTCCCTCTATTACCCTCTACCACTTCTGCTGGGAGGCAGTTCCACTTATCCACCACTTTCTCAAGTATCAGTGGTGAGAGTGGAGAGCGTGCCCTGCTGTGTGTGGATTCGTTATGAGGTTTTTTGTGTGTGATATGACTGCACGAAGCCGCTGCAGGGCGCGGGATCAGATTAAATGACGGAAAAGGAATAAACCATTAATTACTGGAATTACACGGCGGAGATTTCCACCCCGCTATTTTACGCCAGGTGATTGAATCATTTCGCGGCTGGGAGTTTGCCCCGTGCCGTGGGTAATGTGCTCTCTAATTAAACCAATTCACCGCACAACGTTCACACTCTGACAGGGGCAAGCGGCTTCTGCCACTGGGACGGAGGCAGACATTAACTCCCAGCATCCTCAGCCAGCACACCCACGTTCCTAATGATAAAGGACCTTGTAATGCTCTGCAGGAAATGCACATTTCCGGCTTCCTCCTGTAACTTCATAAGATTTACTTAAAAACAACTTTTAAATATATTTATATAACATTTTATATAAAAAAAATACATTCTGTGTTTTGAAAGAATTACAGTTTTTGCAATGTTTTTAGAACTGCATATCAGCCGTTTGTATGATTCACGCTCTGTTATCTGACCCCCAATCTACTAAACACCTGGACTCCTTATCATACTGCCTGTGGGGAACAATAGAATAACTCGGTCACAATCGCCCAGCCGGACTCTCTGATTAATGAAAGTCTATGGAGGAGCGGACTTCATTAGCATCGCCATAAAGCATCAGCTCAGTGTGGTGTTTGAGCCGGGAAAGTCACCCAAAATTTCACATGACCGGGTGTGGGGGGTAGATTACCTCTTGGGTGATCAGCCTGGAGCCCAGGATGCCATGTCATATACCACACACCCCCCACGGTGAAGATGGCCGCCGCTGAGCACGCAGCTGGGGGGGCTCTTCCCTAGGGCAGCACCAAAGATAAATACAACACCGCGGTGCTGTAGAGCTGCCATCCAAGAAGGGTTAAAAATACGGGGAAAATTTTTTTTTTTCCGTAAAGTTAGACTATTAAGGTCATTTAATTGACGCAAAGAACCAAATGTTATAACGCTTCGGATTGTATCAGGATCGTCCGTGAGGGCCAGGCCTTCAAACAGCAGCTTCTCCTCGGAATCACGGAGGAGGAATCAGTTATTCCGCCGCCTGTAATTCATCACGACCGCACGAGCCGCGGTGATTTCCCTGCCACCCTCAACACTTCCGAGACATGTCGGGCTATTAACCTCACTTAGCCTCCAGCGAGGCTCAGGAATTCTCAGGGCAAATAAGATTTGTTCGTCGTCTGTTCTCCGCGCCGCTGCCTATGAAGGGAAATCCCTGGATGGAACTCGAACCGCACGAGCGGAAAAGCTGAGAAATCACAAAAGTCCGGGTTCGGCTTTCCACAGCGGCTCGGGCTGGATGATGGCAACCCGGGGGCTATGAGCCACCAACGGCCCCTCGCGTGCCCCGGAGTCACCGTCCGCGGTTATCGTGCCATTTACGGGTACTGAGATTCATCCGTCCGTTATGTTCCTGGCTGGAAAGTAGAAGCGAAGCCACCGTAAACATGGAGTGGTTCCTATATCCATGTGTCTACAACATCAGCCGGCCTCAACCGAACCGGGGAGCTGTCAGGGTTTTCCCCAGAGTGCCCCCCCAGACTCAAGCTCTTGGAGGCGATTGGGCAGATTGTCAGAGGTTTTAATCCAGTCTCAGTTTGTGGGGCGAATAGGGAGATTCTCAGGGCTTTTACCCCATTCTTGGGGTCTCTGGGGGTCAAATGGGAAATTCTCGGGGGCTTTACCCCAGTCTCAGGATGAATGGACCGATCCTCAGGGGTTTTTACCCTGGTCTCAGAGCCTCTGAGTAATGGGCAGATTCTCAGGGTTTTTGCCCCAGTCTGAGGGTAAAGGGGCAGATTCTCAGGGTTTTTACCCCAGTCTCGGGGTGAAGGGGCAGATTCTCAGGGTTTTTGCCCCAGTCTCGGGGTGAAGGGGCAGATTCTCAGGGTTTTACCCCAGTCTCAGGGTGGAGGGGCAGATTCTCAGGGTTTTTGCCCCAGTCTGAGGGTAAAGGGGCAGATTCTCAGGGTTTTTACACCAGTCTCAGGACCTTGGGTGAATAAGCAGATTCCTAGGGTTCTTACAATGGGATATGCGCCATTGGCTATTAAGGAGTTAATATTTGAGGAATCTCAAATGGGGGCTCCAGAGAAAAAAACGAGGCCCCAAATATTTGTTTCTAAATGTCTCCAAATAAATAAAATTAGAAACTTAATAAGAGAATAAAGAGCCAAAATGGTTAAAAAACAAAAAGTGAATTTTGGGGTAAAATCTATTATTTGTTCGCTATTGTCATATAGTGAATATATTTATAAGGTTTTCAGACGGTGTAAATTGGACGTATAGGTACAATCTATTTTTCATTCTCTTATAATTTTCACAAAGTGTGTAATTAAAAAGATATTCATTCATATTTCACTTAAAGTAAGGTGTCGCGAGAAGATAAAACATTCTCAGCGTTCTATTTTAGAACCCTGTAACTAATTGTGATGAATGTCCCCCCGCTTAATGCGATCCCTGTGAATTTACCTGCAGCGCAAATAAGGAATTGGAAAATTGGAAGATATATGGTAATTAAAAATTGAACGGAATTGGTGATTTAAATTCTTACATATTATTGGATAATTGATTTTCTATGGGAAGCGTGGCTGGAAATCTTCTATATATTATCGGAAAAACTGTTCGGAATTGATAGGATGATTTCGTATGAAAAGATTTATGGAAATTGAAAGGGTGGTTATGGAATTACGCGAGTAAATAGAGGCATCCGCCTTCCTCCATCAGCTGATATAAAATAAGAACGTGAATCCTTCTTTTAGATGGTCAATGTTTACATGGAAGCAAAATAGAAAGATGGACCATACCAATTTCCTGGGCTTTATTTATTTAGTAGAACATGGTCCACGTCTTCTGTGTTCTCCTGCTTGTGTGTCTCTTCTTGCCTTTTGTTGGAAGTTTGGGAGGAACTTTCCGCCACTGAAACCAGAAAGCTGTGGACGAGTGGCTAGGGGAGTGCCAACTTCAGATATGGGAGATGATGGTCACCTAAAGCCTTGTCGAAACTCTTCACTGAGACAGTCTACTTCTAATGAGGTTTTCCAGAAGGTTTTCCTCACCACTTCCTCCCACAATAACTGGACCGATCTTGTAAAGAGTGTCCCTTCTTGGCCATTGTTGGAAGTTTGTAGGAACGTCCCACCACAGAAACCAGAATAACCTTGAAGGCTATGGACAAGGCCCCAGAGACGTGCCAGTGTCAGGAATGGGAGATAATGATCGCTCAAAGCTTTGGTGAGACTCTTCGCTGATGTCTACTTCTTATAAGGTTATCTAGAAGCTCCTCAGCACTTGTTCCCACAATAACTGGATCGGTAAAGAGTGTCTACTTCTTGGCTTCTGTTGAAAGTTTTGTAGAAACTTCCCACCACGTTAAATGGAATGACCATGTTGGCTGTGGATAAGTTGAAAGAGCAGTGCCAACATCAGGTACGGGAGGTAATGATCGCTCATAGGCTTGGTGAAGCTCCTTGAAGGTCTACTTCTAATTAAATTTTGTAGAAGGTCATCTGTACTTCCCGAGAACATCTTCACATGTTAATCTGAAGCTATATTTATTCAAAGTAATCTAACCAAGGTATAGGGGATCTCCAATGACCGTTGCGTCACTTTATATATGAAGCGCCCAGACATTGTGGTATTGGTGGGATTTGTCTCAGACCTCAATATAAAACTCAAACCTCTCTACCTTTGGGGCAATCACCTGGGTGGAAAAGTGGCAAGTATGAAAGCAAGAGTCAAGAGAGTTTGACAAGAAGTGGTTCGTCAGCACCTATTTTTCGAAAGGCGTGTTATGGAAACCACTCTCCTTGATCAGTGTCAGTGTAGAAGTATGGTGGAACAGAAACGCTGAAGCGTCGGCTCATCTATTTCTAGAGCCATAGTGATGCTCCTTGAAGTCATGGTGGACAAGCGAATCTCTGTAATCCTAGGTGGTCAGACTTGTCTTCCCTTATCGGCTGGTCTAGTTTGGCCATCACTTGTGTGATTATCTTCGACCAAGGTACAGAGGAATCACTAAAGAGGACAGGGCAGACCAAAAAGTGGCTTCCACAACACCTCAAGGTACTAATCACTGCCATTATTTAAAGAGATGTCATTGCTCCTAAAATTATTGGTCCCCTGAGATGTTCACCATTGGTATGCTAGTCAATGTCATCTACAAGCTGGCATTTGCCCCACACTGTCGGGCTAGGATACAAGATCAGAAGTTCCTTGTACAACTCATCACCCTAGGGTGCTGTCAGGTGGAGGTACGGTTTCTTTGTACATATTTACCACTTGATCTCAAATTCACCCATAGACCAAAAGCCCCAAAAAACCATTTTAGGCCAATTCTTACGCATTAAGATATTTGTAGGTTTTTTTTCGCCCAGATATTGTATTTTTCTCTCGTATTTCTAAGAAGAACGAAGCAGTGAACATCTCCCACCTATCTAGTCCAGCCGAAGCGGATGCCGTTAATAAAATACGTGCTTTATTTGTGATGCAACCCTGTCTGGAGCTTCAACGACGAAGCCACGGTGGGAGAGGGGTGGTAATGGAGCCGCGCAGGCATCTCTGGCTGTTTTCAGCATTAGTTCAATTGCTAAATGGAATGTACTTTGTACTTTAGGGACCTATCAAAGACTAAACGATAAATGGTAAATGGGGAACAAATGCAAAAGCAGATAAAAGGCAAATCCAAATCCCGGTTGCCGGAGGAGTTTATGCGAGAACGTCCAAGGCTGAGAAATGATCCTTAAAACATTTCCTCGAAACGTTCTTTTTTTTCCAAAGAATCTTATGAATTATCTACCCGGTTCTGGTCTGGATTCTGAATGTATTCTGAATGTATGTTAATGTTCTGTGTACTGCCTACTGCGATGCCCATCATTCCCAGCCAGCCAGTGTGTGCCATCATGGTTTATTAGCATTATTAGCTATTATTAGCATTGACCTGGGGCAATGCACCCTGATGCCCCTAAGCACCTGCCACAAGGTGTCTTGAGATGCTACCGGTGTATACACAGAGTGGGGGACCTCTGATCAACCCACCTGGCCTAGTGAGCTACCTGGTAACGTAGCGGAGGGGCTGCAGCCCCCTCAGACTTGTCACCCTAGGCCGTAAAAAGCCACAGGACATGACCTACTGCGAAAACCTCATGATGAGCGTTACTTCTGTCCTTTTACCGGCCAACACACCGGCCATCACTACTGCAACTCCCAACAGTATGGGTCACTGCACAACATTTCGGGTGGCGGGGGAGGCATTAAGCCAGCCCCACTCCCTGCCCCCATTTACCCCTACAAATGCCCTATCACTTAAAAATTTAATGCGTTTGGGGCTAGCCCTGCCCACAACATCAATGACCCCGCCCACTGACAGCAACAGGTCCGCCCACCAGGAACCGGAGCCTGGATATTCCGAAGTATGTTCCCGACACACACTGGTAGAAACCATACTCACTACTACTCTATCCCCCCCCCCACGGCTACTGCACCTGCCTCGCCATCGGCCATTCCTCCTCTTCTAACAGCCACAACCCGACTCCCCCGAAATTACTCTAAATACCCCAGAATAAACAATTAAAATGCCAACCACCAATCCCGAAAAGCACCCCACAATCTTTGTTATAATTTTTTTGCCTCTCCTCTCTCATTACCCCCTTAAATAAAACACTATATACACTGCATATATTTATATATATATATTTATATACCGGTATATATAGTATATATATAATCATTTTGTGGTTAATTTGCTCGTCCCTCCGCTATCAGTTTAAATTCCTCCGCTACGTCGGCTCCCAGGAAAATGTCTTTACTGCTCCGGGGCATTTCCTCGAGTTTTGCTTTGATGGAGACCGATCATACATACCACCCAATGCTCGCTCAGAAACAACCCCCCCACACACCGCCCATCAGACCTCTATATAAATGAATATTCCGAATAAAAAGTCAGTTCCAGCGCCAGGGGCACCGCCACTGCGTATGCCCCGACATCTGCTCCCCGGCTGCGTTAGGGAAGGGCATTCTCCTGTTAGAAACGAGTACTTTATAAAATGCTTTGCCTCTCGGCCCCCAGGGGCTTTTTATAGAAGTAATCCATTGTATCCAGAATGGAGTCTTTTATGTAAGAGATAAACCACAAAACCACTAAGCTTTCCCTGGGATACCCTGAGGGCAGGAGAATCGCTCTCCTCCGTTAAATGTACCGGCTTAGTTATCTGCATGTTTAACGTTAAGCCCCCCCGCGGCCACGGCTCTCCCCCGGGGGCGTAGATTGTGGCCTCCATGTTCTGCCTTTGGCTACATAAGCGTGATGGAAGATGGAGTACCGCGCATGGCGGATCAGAAGGTTTAGGGCTACTTCTCCTGCAGATGAGCCCTTCTGTAACGCGGCGTGGAAATGGTTAATTACGCGCGTTTAGGATCTACTGCGCAGAAATCAGGTCATTCGATATTTCTGAGCGGTATTTATTACGGATTTTAGATGAATTGTTTCAAAATGTTAGGAAAAAAAAAGCTGCCAATCCAACCTTTTTCATAGTAAATCCAATTAACTCTAAGTAGAAACAAAAGATTTGATGACAGATCGGCCCCGTTCGGCCCCCGTTTCTCCTGCTGTAACGACTCAAACCTTAATCAGTCGTCGGTCTCGTCTTAGATTCAGGAGCCGTATGTCTATCCCATGCATGTTTAATACCCTCACTGTATTACCCTCTACCACTTCTGCTGGGAGGCTGTTCCACTTATCTGCAACCATCTTAGTAAAGTAAACCTTCCTACATTCCATCTCAGGCTCTGACCCACTTAATTAGATTCTGGTCTCTTTCTCCTAATTTAATATTTACTTCTCTCCTGTACTTTGTTAAATCCCTTCATGTAGACGACTGCATTGGGATGCGGGTCCCGCCAAAAAGCTTGCGGGCGGTCTTGCTGGTGGTCAGGCACTGTACCTGCGGGTCCCGGGAATCCCCCGCAGTCCCTCAAGGCTGCCTTTGCGCTGCTTCCTCGCAGCGTCTGTTCTCTTGCTCCACCCAGGAACCCAGCAGAGTCATGTGATTTTATGTTACTTCCCGTGACTCCGCCTTATTCCTGGGCGGAACAAGAGAAGAGACGCTGTGAGGGAGCAGTGCGAAGGCAGTCTTGCGGGACTGCGCGGAAAATCTGCAGATCAGGTAAGGGGTGGGCGGGATTGGACACAAAATCAGCGGGAGCGGGATTAAAAAAACTGTCCCGCGCAGGGCTCTACCTTCATGTACATCTCTTCTCCCTTATCCCTTCTTCGCCATATCTATCCCATGCCCCCTCTTACTCTTCTCTCCCATCCCCTCTCTCTCTCTTCTCTCCTCATCTCTCTTTCTCCCAGCCCCTCTCTTTTCTCTCCCCATCTCTCTCTTCCATCTACTCTCTCTCTTTTCTCTCCTCATCTCTGACTCCCCCATCCCCCTCTCTCTCTATTCTCATCTCTCTCTCTCCCCATCCCTTCTCTTATCTCCCCATCTTTCTCTTTATCCCACCCCTCTCTCCTTTCTCTCCCCATCTCTCTCCCACCCACTCTCTCTTTTTTTTCCTAATCTCTCTCTCTCACCATCCCCTCTCTTCTCTCCCCATCTCTCTCCCTCCCCTCTCTCTCATATCCTTTCTCTCTTCTCTCCCCCAAATCTGACAGATTGAGCTCCCTAAGAATCTAAATTAACCCTAAACTGGAAACAGAACGGGGGTTAGCTTTACATTCTTAAAATCTGTATTATTATTAGAATGAGGGAGCTGGCGGCTGGGATTTGCTGAACGTGGCGGTTGGGCGTACGGCGTGGGGGGCTGTCAGGGCGGTGACCTTGCTCGGAGGGTATCGCAGAGCACGTGCGCGGCCGGAGCTGATTATCTGTGCCCTTGTAAATCCACGCCAGGATCTCACATTTCAAGGATGTAATGAAGCCGTCAGACGTGGGCATTCCCGTTTTAGGCTGAAACCGAAGCTGTTCTTTCTATATCTGACGTGACCCTTTTGTCCAAATGTTCTCTGGGATTATTAAAATTATCTGCAAATAAGCAGAATTTAACCTGAAACGTTCCGCGCCGCCTCGCGGACGGGTGAATCCGCCAAATGACAATTCGCTCTTATTAATTATTAAAATGAAAGGTTACTGAAATCAAAACAGTTGGGTGTTTGGGGTACTTTCTATGCCCCTCATTACCCTTTAACCCTCCAGCATCCTTTGCACACTAGCAGTCAGAGAGAACATATTTTAGGATATGGAGTCTCAGGGTGGCGCTATGCTTTTTCACTCTCTCTTTTTGACTCACTCTTACTCATACCTCTTTCTCGCTCTCTCATATACTTTCTTACTCTCTCTCTTACTTACACATAGTCGGAAATGTAATCTAAACGGCCGCTGGGTGCTGATGCCGCCGGCCGGCGCTACTTTAATACTTTTTTTTTTAATTTAATATGGCAAGCCGGATCGGCTATTAAATGAAAAAAAAAAGGTATTAAAGCAGCGCCGGCCGGCGGCATCAGCACCCAGCGGCCGTATGCGATGGGCGCCAAGTGATGGGAGCAGCGTGAGGGGTGAAAGCTCCGCCCCCTCGCACTCACCTTTCACCCCTCACGCTGCTCCCATCACTTGGCGGCCATCAGATTGTTGCAAATCGAATCTAAACGGCCGCTGGGTGCTGATGCTGCCGGCCGGCGCTGTGGTGTTTAAACCAAATATAAAAATATAACACAAAGGTTCGTCTACATTTAACAGCTATTTAATAAGAGACAAAAACACAGTAACATACAATAAATGAGTGACAGCCCAACATACAATGCAACGCTTTCCAAGACTAACCTGCAACCTAAAGGTCCAACATAACCCAGCACACCACCGATTACCCCATCCATGCAGGATGGTGGGCAGAGAGAAACTGAACTAAGATTTTTCATTCCACAGGCATATTGAATCACTGTAGGTTTGCCCTCGTTAACATCTCAAAAGACATGTAATACAGGAAGAGTTCAACTGGCTAAAACATTGACAACAATACTTATGTCACCACAGGCGCTACTTTAATACTTTATTTATTTATTTTTAATATGGCAAGCAGATCCGGCATATTAAATAAATTAAAAAAAGGATTAAAGTAGCTCCGGCCGGTGGCATCAGCACCCAGCGGCCGTTTAGATCAGTTTTCCAGCAGTCTGATGGCCGCATAGTGATGGGAGCAGCGTGAGGGGTGAAAGGTGAGTGCGAGGGGGCGGAGCCACTTCACTTGACTTGCCCCCCGGGCCTTAGGCTGCCAGCCCTCCCCTGCACATAGTATCTCACATTCTCTCACACTCGCTCTCTTACACCCTCACATTCTCTCACACCCTCACGTTCTCTCACAATCTCTCACACTCGCTCTCTCTCTCACACCCTCATGCTCTCTCACATTCTCTCACACTCGCTCTCTCTCTCTCTCTCACACCCTCATGTTCTCTCACAATCTCTCACACTCACTCTGTCTCTCTCACACCCTCACGTTTACTGTTTCTCACACTCCCTCCACAAACATCCCCCCCCCCGGTATCAGCTTCCTTAACCAGGCCTTTCCGGAGCACTTCCTTAAACGGGCGGAGCATCCATGAACACCCTCGCCCCCTATTAGACGAAACGGGGGAGAGGCTGTTCCCGTGAGGGTGCGCAGAAATACTCCAAGAGGCCAGAACAATGCCGACGCTTCTCTTTCTCAGCCGATCCGTCCCAATCTACGTGAATATAACTTAAAGTGCCATGGCTGCCTCTCTAACCCCAGTGTGGCCCTTCTCCTCTGCACACTAAATAATCCAAAGGCAAGCAATGTATATAAATAAGAGACCCCCCCCCCATGTGCGTATACCAAGGACGCAACCATCTTAACTTCCTGTTCTCCGGATCTGAATGATTATTCCTCCCCATTAATTTATTGCCCCTATATTGTTGCTTATTGTTGCGGAACAGTTTAGGCAGCTTTCATTCAGCCTGGGGTGGTGAGAAGGGATTGGACTTCAGGACAGAAAATTGATAATGAGATAATGCTGGCTCTGCCACAGGCTGCCGCTCATTTCAGCTTCCAAATGATATCTCCAAAAAAAGGACCAATAATAGGGGATTTCAATGAAATTACTGCAACCTGCGATGGCGATGTATCCCCTGCTGGGTTTTTTTTTGTAGTTCAACCAGTCCTGGGAGTTCTGTTCTGGTATCTACTACTTTAGGAAGGAAGCTGCCATGTCAGCTTCCCACAGATTGTGCTTCTTTGGTTACTGTCCCTTTAAAACGCTCCATATAGGCAGAAACCCTAATTGCGTGTGACAGCATTTTTCCTTCCTCGCCCCTGTCAATAGCCCCGCTGCCCCCGGACGGGGTAAAGTTCACTACCTCTCCGCATAAACCCCGCAGGTCTCCGAGCCCCACACGTCATTTTTCAAAGGCTTTAAACTGGAACAAACAAATAGAACCCCCGGTAATACCTGAAGCATTTCATCGTAATAAATGGAATTTTAGAGGATCTGCCGCAATAATTCTAAAATTCTAAAAATAATTATAAAAACAGGAATAGGAGAATTATATAAATACACACCGGGGACTCAGAAGTACCGGTAAGTGGGGCGGGGGGGGGGGGGAGACAGGAGGATCCAGGTCCCCTGCAGCTGCGGGGGATCTGGATCTTAGTCGTCTCATAGTCAGACCTATTTGAGGTCTGATTATAAGACAACCCCGATTATAAGACGAGGGGTATTTTTCAGAGCATTTGCTCTGAAAAAAAACTCGTCTTATAATCGAGCAAATACGGTATTATTAAACAATCATCTACAGACACCAGAAGGCTTGTTTTTCCCCTCAGAAATCTCATGGTGCTGCCACAACCACAAGGGATTCTGGGTAGGCACATGCAAATAAGGCTAACAATTATCACTTTTGCCTCTATATCCACTTTATACACGGATCCATCCAAGGGAACGATAATACTTCACGGGCGTTCATCCTGCGCGGCGCCGGACGCCATTGTTCCCGGCTACGTTAACGCGCTGGCGTTTAAAAGAGTCGGCGCAGAAAATTATTTAACTTGGAAATTGTTCCAGCGATTACAGGCAGATTAGCGGCCGGACTCCATTACCCCGGGAAGAGCTTATCGCGCGTTTATCGGGAACCTGCCCATTACGGGCCGCGGGGTAATTTGGATATAAAAGCCACGAGGAATCTATCACAGGTAATGAGATCCGCCCCGCGCCGGCGCCTGCATCTTTATCGCTGTTTCTGCCTTTTATGAAGGTTTGGCGTGGATTTGATAACGAAACGGATGTGTTCCTGCACGCCGGAGGTTCAGCACCCCGGACAGGGGCGGAAGAAGAGCTGTGGAACGCGAAGGGACCCAGAACAAGGACATTCTGAATGAAATGGAATCTTCCTGTCTGAAACTGATGGGAGTTAGTGTTCTGGGGCAAAAGTGGTTAAAAAGCCAAGGCATTGTGCTGGTTGCTATGGTAACTGCTCCACTTTTACAAACCTGCACAAATGTTTTAATGGAGAAGTTTTAATGAAAGATGCCGATATGTCCCTGTTTTCATTGGAACTGTCCTAAGAAAGACCTCAACCTCCCTAAATAAACAACAAACCCCCAGCGCTGTATACAGTAATATAACCCCCCAGCGCTGTATACAGTAATATAACCCCCAGCGCTGTATACAGTAATATAACCCCAGCGCTGTATACAGTAATATAACCCCCAACGCTGTATACAGTAATACAACCCCCCAGCGCTGTATACAGTAATATAACCCCCAGCGCTGTATACAGTAATATAACCCCCCAGCGCTGTATACAGTAATATAACCCCCAGCGCTGTATACAGTAATATAACCCCCAGCGCAGTATACAGTAATATAACCCCCAGCGCGGTATACAGTAATATAACCCCCAGCGCTGTATACAGTAATACAACCCCCCAGTGCTGTATACAGTAATATAACCCCCAGCGCGGTATACAGTAATATAACCCCCAGCGCTGTATACAGTAATATAACCCCCCAGCACTGTATACAGTAATACAACCCCCCAGCGCTGTATACAGTAATATAACCCCCCAGCGCTGTATACAGTAATATAACCCCCAGCGCTGTATACAGTAATATAACCCCCAACGCTGTATACAGTAATACAACCCCCCAGCGCTGTATACAGTAATATAACCCCCCAGCGCTGTATACAGTAATATAACCCCCCAGCGCTGTATACAGTAATATAACCCCCCAGCGCGGTATAGTAATATAACCCCCAGCGCTGTATACAGTAATATAACCCCCAGCGCGGTATACAGTAATATAACCCCCAGCGCTGTATACAGTAATATAACCCCCAGCGCTGTATACAGTAATATAACCCCCAGCGCTGTATACAGTAATATAACCCCCAGCGCTGTATACAGTAATATAACCCCAGCGCTGTATATATAATATATATCTGGGACTCAGATAACAGAGCGAGATACAAACGGCTAATATGCAGCTGGGGTAAAAGTTATTTTTAAGTATGAAGGTAAATGATATTTTACATTTTCCTTTATATGTCATTAAAGGTGTTTTCATAGTAAATGAGGTTATAAAAACTAAAATTTCATTAAAATCTGTTATAATACAGTAAATGGTAGTAGTAAGTATCTCACCATATCTCTGGCGACTAGACGGGGGCCGGACTGGGCTGATGTGGGGCAGGTTACATTTTACCCCAATGCCCTTGGTGTTTGCCCCCTTTTCTGCTTATTTCTTATTTATTTTATATCCGTATAGTTATTATAAAGCGCACCGTAAGGACGCAATTCTTGTTTTTTTCCTGGGATTTCTGGTCGGCCCGCGCATGGAGTTTGTCTGGAGTAGTAGAGATAGGGTTAAGGCTCCTGATTAGCTGTCTCAGCAACACGCTTCATTGTTTTCTGCAGAGCACTTAACACGCTTCCCACGGTGAGCGAGCAGGTAGATGATGAGAGGCCTCATTAGGAGAAAGCGTGTCTAGGGGGTAAATTCACTAAAACTGTGAGCTGTATGTGAGATAACGATCGTCATCAGATTTCATCTCAATGCAACAACTTTACATCACCGGGGCAGCCTCGGCAAACCAAGAACCTCCCGGCCCCATCCGGCCCGTTTACCCATTCTTCCCTAATCCCTAATAATTATGCCTATCCCATGCATGCTTAAATTCCCTCACTGTATTACCTCCACCATTTCTACTGGGAGGCTATTCCACTAATCCACCACCTTCTCAGTAAAGTAAAACTTCCATTCCGTCTAAGCCTGTAGTATTAGATTCTGGCCTCTTGTTCCCCTTCCTGCGATGGACTCTTTATAACATCCGGCGAATTTGTTTGGAAGAAATATATATCTCAACTCAATGCACAAACTCATCGTTTAGTGAATAAACCTCTGCGGTGTAAAATAAAGGAACGTGAGCTCAAAAAAATGTTTCTCGGAGGGGCGCACAGATAAAGGCGGGCACAAAAACCATTATATCATCTGAAGAAGAGAGCTCTGAGGTCTCAAACCTTATGTAACATATATATATATATATATATATATTAAATATGTTATATGTTATATTATGTGTTATATTATGTTATATATATGCTATGTTATTTATGTTATATATTATATATGTTATATTACATGTTATATTATATGTTACATATGTTTATGTTATATATTATATGGTATATATTATATATGCTATGTTATGTTATATATGCTATGTTATATATGTTATATATTATATATGTTATATCACATGTTATATTATATGTTACACATGTTATATGTTGTATTATATGTTATGTTATTATTATTATTTTTATCTTTTATTTATATAGCGCCAACAGTTTACACGCTTAATACAGACTAAGACAAACCATTACATTCGGTGGAGAGAGCCCTGCTCACAAGCTTATTATATGTTATATATTATATATGCTATGTTATGTTATATATGCTATGTTATATATTATATTTGTTATATTACATTTTATATTATATGTTACATATATTTTATGTTATATATTATATGTTATATTATATGTTATATATTATATATGGTATGTTATATGTTTTGTTATATATGTTATTTATTATATATGTTATGTTACATATGTTATAATTATTACCGTATATGTTATATTATATGTTATATATTATATATGTTATATTATATGTTATATATTATATGTTATATATTGTATATATAGGATCCGCTACAGTGCACATTGAATAAAGCAGAGGAGTCTGATTGAATCCCTGGCTTCGTAAGTCGAGGCACTCTGTATCTTCCGTGACCGCGTTTAACGGTCTAGACACAACACGCCCGGGTCGGGGGCAGAGAGTCAGCAAAACCTCATGCACTTTATTGGAAACGTAACTCCGGGTTCTGATAAGGAGGTCGTCAGAAAGGGCCACGCATGGAGAACGCAGTCACGAGCGAGTCTCATGACACCTGATTGCGCACCTGATACTCCTCAAGATGCTTACAAGACGTCTAGATTATGGAAGTCGAGACACCTCAGCGTCCGGCTTGTCCTTGTACCGCTGACCATGGACCTGACACGCGCAGCTTACTCCGACGTTGAGGCTGCTGCAGACCCGACATAAAGATATGGAGCAAAATGATTGCATTATAATATAAGAAAAATGAACCAAATTATATCCAAAAAGGAATGAAATCACCCATTTCTCCCTATCCTGTTCACAGGATCTGCATGATTATTCCTCCCCATTGTAAGCGTTGGGGAGGCAGGTAAGCCATTTTCAGGCTCCCTCTCTGTCATGGCGCGTAATTTTTCTTCCGGGTTGCCCGTGTTTAAGAAGATATGGGGGTGTACACCAGTGTATGACTGAGGGGATCCTGGGGTCCCTCTGGAGCCTGCGCACCGTATAACTGGTGTGCCCCGTTGGCGGTGGCCATGGGGGGAAGAGAAGTCAGAGAACTTCAGGACAGGAAAGTGATTGGATAATGCTGGCTCAGCCACAGGCTGCCACCAAACACAGTCAAGTCATGCTCAAGGGCCACATTTTGGACCCCATCCTCCCGCTGCGTCCTTCTGATTTGGACTCTTAACCCCAAAGGTCGATATTAGTGGCCAACATCAAACCCGAGGGCCACTCTACCAGAGACGCAATAACGGTTTTAATTAACCCCTCGCGGTCCTCTCGCAGACTCCGAAAAAAGAGAGAGGGGGAGCTGAACTAACGGACCATATGCCGATATCGGGGTATCGGTGAGGTACCCAACCAGGCCTATAAAGCCCGGGTAACGTCGGTCAGCCGTCCGTCAGTCCGCCCGCTCGCTCCCTCTGTCTGCCGTTTTATGGGCTCTGAAATCCTGCCCGTCGCTCCCCAATTTATTCTCCTCTTTTTTAATTGAAACAGGCGGAGGTATTGACTAGCTATCAAAATTCATATCCATGCCGCATTAGATTTTTGGAGTCTCAGCATTCTGCCCGAGACTTCCCATTATTTCTGATAATTTCATTATAAAAAGGTAAGTGTCGCGGAGACGAGAAGAAGCGCTAATGGCCCAAAAAAAAAAATCAAGCACGACGAGGAGAGGTTGAGGTGGGGCGACGTTCGGAGAATAACCCGGACGAATCGACTTCATTTTTTTTATTATTATTATTTAAAGGGAGGAATAAAAGAAATTGATGTCCCCGTCGCCACGGCGAACGCTTTGAATTATTTGATTGACTATTTAATACTAATATCATTTTGATGATATAGAATCTTGTCACGGGATTCTCACCTCATTACCGCGGATATGGAGGAGCGGCGGATAAATAGGACGTGATATATATCCTTTAATAATAGCCGGGAGATCGGACTAATAAGCTGCTTTGTGCGTTGTTGACACCGAGAGTCCGGTCACAGCGCCCACCGGCCGTGATCTAGCCCCCCCCCGCGCAGGGTTATTGGTGGACGAAAGCGCCGGCTATTAACGGCGCAGAGTTTTTAGCTCGGTTTATTTTAATGATATGAAGTGAAACGGAAACATTCAAACCCTAAACTTATAACCGGTGGATACAGACCAGGTGAACCGGGCAGATTCTCAGGGCTTTTACCCCAGTTTCAGGGTCTTGAGGGTGAATTGGTAGATTCTAAGGGCGTTTACCCCCAGTCTCAAGGCTAAGGGGCAGATTCTCAGACCTTTTACCCCAGTCTCAAGGTGAAGGGGCAGATTCTCAGGGTCACACAGTCTGGATGCAGGTAAAGGTTGGGATGCAGGTGAAGGTCGGGGATGCAGGTGAAGGTCGGGATGCAGGTAAAGGTCGGGGATGCAGGTGAAGGTCAGGGATGCAGGTGAAGGTCAGGGATGCAGGTAAAGGTCGGGGATGCAGGTAAAGGTCGGGATGCAGGTAAAGGTCGGGGATGCAGGTAAAGGTCGGGGATGCAGGTAAAGGTTGGGATGCAGGTAAAGGTTGGGATGCAGGTAAAGGTCGGGGATGCAGGTAAAGGTCAGGGATGCAGGTAAAGGTCAGGGATGCAGGTAAAGGTCGGGGATGCAGGTAAAGGTCGGGGATGCAGGTAAAGGTCAGGGATGCAGGTAAAGGTCGGGATGCAGGTAAAGGTCGGGATGCAGGTAAAGGTCGGGGATGCAGGTAAAGGTCAGGGATGCAGGTAAAGGTCAGGGATGCAGGTAAAGGTCGGGATGCAGGTAAAGGTCGGGGATGCAGGTACAGGTCAGTGATCTCGGCATCTGCTTTCAGACTCGTTTCGGAAGCGTTTCTGTGGCAGAGAGCAGCCGGGAACGTCTGGCAGCCGCAAAGTGCTGCATGTGCAGAGCAGGCAGATGCCGCGTGCGGAGGCGACGGCCCTTGTTTGTTTAGGCTTCGGAGGATGACAGTCGCCCATCTGTACCGGGTCAGCTGCTCGGCCTCCACCACAACCTACAAGTCTCCCGCTCAGCCAGCGGCCTCCCTCATATAACACGAAAGGCCGAGAGAAGTAATCAAAAAGGAGGCTGACCGTCAAATTGTATTAACTCTTTGTACTGTTACCCCGACACCTGAATATATTAAGCATGCTTTTATATCCTCATGCCTCCCAACTGTCCCGCTTTCTACCGGACAGTCCCAACAGTAGCGCTTCTGGTTTGAGTGACATTCTACTTCCAAAGCTCCACCCCCTGCATCTGATTCGCCAGGGGGAGAAGCTGGGCGGTATATATAACAATCTTCTCATGTCCTGCTGCGTAGGGGAGCGGCCATCTTGCTGTCCCCATAGAGTTTCACATTTCATGAATTCCTTTACTGTGTTTGGCTGTGGGACACTCACTGGGAGTCTCTTCTTGGCATCTACTACTCTTTTCCCACATTATCAGTCCCTGTTAACTTTCAATAATTCCTTGTAGTTCTATCTCTCCTCGTTTTATGAGGTATCCTAGAAATAAAAATCACTATTGTATGAAATTAAATATATGCCTCCCAACTGTCTCACTTTATGCTGGACAGTCCCGATTTTGCCACTCCGTCCCGCCGAGCACCACCTCCGGAAAATGCATACTGCGCATGCGCTGCCAGTTTGAGCGACACTGTACCTCCCATGCCCCGCCCCCGTAGCGTCCTCATTGGCTAGGGGTAGAAGTTGGGTAGTATGTAAATATAATGAGTATTTGATCTTTTATATAAATCCATACTTTCAGCATCCGCAGCTTGCCGTACGGGCAGGTGGTAATGTTCCGTGCGCGCCTGTGCTGGTTCCGTGCGCGCCTGTGCTGGTTCCGTGCGCGCCTGTGCTGGTTCCGTGCGCATGCTCATCCTACGGAAATTCTCATAGAACACTAGTAACGTTTATAAACACAGAGTCAGGGGCAAAGTTCCAAATGAGCAATCGTCATGGAAACCAACGGAAAGCTCACGCTAACTGCCCGTAATGTAACGATTTGCACCAGAGGCTCACCGACAAAAGTCAATGATGTCATCTCTCGATCACAGAAACGCGAATGAATTATTCATTCTGTAACCCAAGCTTATCGGCTCCCGTTTCGTCTCGGCAGCCGTGAGCAGACGCCGCGGGTGACTGGAGTTTGCGGCAGCCGGCGTGGATGGGCCGGGGGTAATAGATTTCACACACAGTGCAGTTTTCTGCGACTGCAGACTTCAGCCACCACACTGCGAGAGCGCGGGGGTCTCGGCTAAAAGCCTGGAAGCCACGGGCCTGTGCTAGCCACACGCCATACAGATCGCGCAGCGCGGCTCCCGCTCAGTATCATCCTATTAGCCTCTCTGCCCAGCGGCGGTGGCACAAATACCCCACTCTATGCCCCGAGCCGGGATCTCGCCTGTGACCCCCTAATTCTACATGGAATTCTGGGAATATTTTGTTAACCCTCTGACTAACACTTCATAGCTGCCAGCTTTCTTGATTCAACTGAGCCGGATCTGGAATTAAAGGGTTAAACCTATAACTTAAAGGGACAGCCACCGTCTGCAGTGATTTCATTCTTTATCCGTGAAATAATAATAAAGAAACGTCACTAAATGATAGAAAAACTCTAAACTGGTTAATCTCTCCACGCGGCCCGGGGCACCGGGGTTCTAATGCAGGAATCTGCGGAGCCCCTTAAGAGACGCAGGTCGGACTTAAACCCCGGAGTGAGACCCAAACCTCCCCCCCCCGATGATTCTCCAAACTGCGGCTTGCAAATGAGCTGAGGATGAATGAAGCACTTTGTGTCACAGATTTATCTATACATTATACAGGGGCCGGCTCGCTGATTTATCTATACATTATACAGGGCATCCCACTGATTTATCTATACATTATACAGGGGCCGGTCACTGATTTATCTATACATTATACAGGGGGCGGTCACTGATTTATCTATACATTATACAGGGGCCGGCTCGCTGATTTATCTATACATTATACAGGGGCCGGCTCGCTGATTTACCTATACATTATACAGGGGCCGGTCACTGATTTATCTATACATTATACAGCGGCCGGTCACTGATTTATCTATACATTATACAGGGGGCCGGTCACTGATTTATCTATACATTATACAGGGGCCGGCTCGCTGATTTATCTATACATTATACAGGGGCCGGTCACTGATTTATCTATACATTATACAGGGGCCGGCTCGCTGATTTATCTATACATTATACAGGGGCCGGTCACTGATTTATCTATACATTATACAGCGGCCGGCACGCTGATTTAACTGCCAGTTTATGCGAGTGCCATAGAGGTAAGCTACAGACCCTTGTCGTGCAGGGAGGGGGCCGCCCAGACCCCTTAGAGATGCAGTCCCATCACAGTTGCGACCCCTGTAGTTACGCCGCTGACAGGGCCTGCTCGTGGTTTAGTCATACATTCTATTTCATGTACGGATTTCCCATTTTGCTGAACTCTAAGATCATAAAATTATATTTATTTCTAATAAAAAGCAGCAAGAAAAGAGGTTAAACTCCTCAAACCCAATCCGAAATATAACAAAAGACAAAAAAAAAATATGCTAAAAATCATAAATTTTCATAATAGACCCCGGAACAGAAAAAGCAGGAAGCTGAATATATAATCAGTCCAAGGTCACGGCAGCCACCGAGTGTCCCGAAAGAGGGACTGGTCGCTATTACAACGGCGAGATTTAAAGTTCTTGGAATTCTGGAGTAACCCGACGATTCGGTGCGCTGCAAGCGGAGCGCCGGCGGGATTTACGGTCCTAATTAATAGGTTGTGATTAGGTCAGTCGCTTCATCAACCCGGCCGGAGGAGCGCCGTAAAAAAGATACGCAAACAGCGCGGAGCAGAGCGGGGAGGAAATATACGGCTTCCCAGAAACGCTCGTAACGGACGAGGGATTTACAGAAAGTAAAATCAGCAGCGGACATAAAAACAGAACAAAAATTATAACCGGCTCCAAACAGGACGAAGGGGCCGCGAGGGGCCGCAAAGCGAGCGGATTACACCTGCACAAACCCCCCCCCCGATGTTACTTGATTGAATTTCAATAAACCATTTAACAGAAATAAATATTGTTGGAAAAACTTCCTGGAGAGGAGCTGCATGTATCAACTACCTACCCCAGGGGGCAATTTAACCCTATGCATACCATGGAAGGGGTTAAAAGAACTTGAGTATCTCCTTGTGTTCCAGAGACGTATGTCGTGCAACAGAGAAGTATTGGAAGGATGGTTTTCTTTACTGAGAGGGTGGGAGATAAGTGGAACAGTCTCCCAGCTGAAGCGGGTTTTGTGGGGGGATTTAAAAGGACATGCAAAGGAAATGCCCCCCTAAACCAATGGGGAAGGGGGAAATGACTGCCGGCCTATGCAGGAAGGCTTTGTGTCGCTCTCATTCATTGGTCGTGTTTACGACTTTGTATCAAGCCGGTATTTAAGCAGAGGCGGCGATTTCTTACTTCCTGTTCAACCTGGCAGGGAGAAGATCTGGAACTTTCTCTCCCGCCCGGAATGGATCGCTAAAAAGACTAATATCTGCAACTGCGGAAATCGGGAGAGACTGGGCCGAGCTGATGATTGCTTTGAAGCTCTTGGTGTATTCGTTGGGTGTAACTGTCTGATCTGCTAAATCAGCTGTCAGCCGGCAGGTGGTTAATGTCCCTGAGCTGGCCTAGCGTCGGATACGTGTTCCATAAAGTTGTGGCCGAGCTCTTGCCCACATTTCCGTGTCTGGTGTCTTATTGGGAAGCACCCAATGAAGGGAGGTGCTCGGTGCCCGGCCACGGGGTTCCTTTATCACCTCCAGATGTATTCTGGTTTAGGATGGCAGGTCCTATTGGGCAATTGGCATCTATAATGAACGACGCTTCTTATTGGGCACTTTGGCCAAATCAGAGATAAGATTTACAGTACACCACAGAAGGAGTTCATAGAAACCCACAACCTGCCATCAGATCGGCCCCATCCGGCCCCCGTCTAGTCACCCGTTTCTCCTGCTGTTAAGACTCAGACCCTAATAAGCCCAACATCGAGAGGTGAAGGACTCGTCTATCACGGCAGACCATGGTGATGATGGGGTGGCGCTGGCACTTTAAGGCCGCTGGCAGCCCGATAACGTAAGCACGGATGCGAACGTAGCGGCCGGGCATTTCCCTCCGCTGTTAGCACGCTGCAGCACTCAATCAGCCACTGAAGCAACAGATCAGGCAAGTGAGTGCCGCTGACGGCCGGCGGCCAGGCATTTGCGCCGGTGTGCCAGAGATGCTCGGAAAACCCGGATTATATCCTCTTTTGCACAGAATGATCACAATTTTAGAAAAGTGGTTTTATCGCCAAAGCAGTTAATGAAATGTTCCTATCACATAACCGAGGGGCACCGGGGGTCCCGTTACAATTCAGGACAAGACATGCAATAAACCGGGGCGTCGGGGGGGTCGCGCTTCATTAACGTTACTGAGCCGGGAATAACATGAACGTATCCGGCCATTAAATCAGCAAAAATGCTGGGATTAGGGCTCCGGCGCTGCCTGGCCGTAGTTAATCCTTTTACAGACTGAGTTATAGGCCCGGGGGGCCGGGAGGGGGCCGCAGATCACACAGCTCTCCGAGAAGATACACGAGTCTCGAGGTCCGGCTCGCATCCCGACGGCCGTCACCAAAATTGAAATGAAATGCAATCGAGTCGCCGTTTGCTTTCAACTCCATCAGCTGGTTGGCGGCTCCCCGAGGATCTTCTAACCTAATCGTTTGCCGCTGCTAACTTCATTAGACCTGCCAGCGGTAACCTGCTTCTGCTGGTCTGCGGATTCTGGGAATCACCGCCGAAGCCCCTCTTGGGGAATTTGAAGGCAATGAAGGAACTTTTATAGCTGAAACTTTGGGGATTTTTCTTCTGCTGAGTCAGACATTTTTATTTTAAGACCCCCCCCCCTTCCGCTTTTTTTTGACATGTCCTGCTTACCTTAGTGTTTTTTTGTTTTGTTTTGTTTTGTTCATTCATTCAGTGTCTGTCAAAGCTGTAGGAAAAGAGAGAGTGGGGCATCTTCTGCTGCGAGATCCGAATCTTTGTGTGTATCCTATTTCTCCGTGGATACATGGAACAGCCTCCCAGCAGAAGTGTTACAGTGAGGGTGCATGGGATAGACTCCTGAATCTAAGACGAGACCAACGGCTGATTAAGGTTTGAGTCTTTACAGCCAAATGAACGGGCAGATTAAATGGGGCCGATCCGCCAAAAGGGTTTTGGGTTTCTTTGATTGCAAACTCTTTAGGAAAGACTTAGATTACCAAGTTCTTAGTTAGAGGTCGTGTGTTGCGTTCAGACCCTCCACCGGGGCACAATTCTCTTAGGAGTGATTATGGAACAGCTGCTTTTTCCTCCCCGTGTTCTGTACCCGCGCATGCACACACATACAGGGATGCCATGCAAAAGGGAGGCGACGAAGCGTCATTCAGCGCATTCCTTTATGAATATCGATTAGTTACTCGCCCTGGGCTTTGCTAATTATTTAGAGCAAACGAGCAGAAAATTCTATAATCTAATGAAAAAAAACGTTTCCAGATGATTATTATACTGAATCTACGAGATTAGCTGTCAGATGGAATTCATACCCTGCGCAGTGTAACATCGATGCCCTTCCTTCTCCCCTGATGCCCCTCATAATTCACCTGATGACCTTCCTAATGCCCCTCTCCCCTCCTATATACTGCAGACCTGGAGCCGCCGTTGCTGTCAGTCATGTGATATTTTGGGTGACTTTCCCAGCTCAAACACCACACTGAGCTGATGCTTTATGGCGATGCTAATGAAGTCCGTTCCTCCATAGACTTTCATTAGTCAGAGTGTCTAGCTGGGTGATTAAGATTGAGCCATTCTTTTGTTCCCCACAGGCAGTATGATAAGGAGTTAGGGGTTTGTCTAGTAGATTGGGATCAGATAACAGAGCAAGAACTAATATGCAAATGTAAAAAAATACTAAAAAAAATACATTTTTAACATGATTATGTCATATTAGCCCTGATCAGGAAACTGGCCCCTGAAAACGCGGGCATTGGGTTACCCTGCCCTGAATGCTGGTGACCCCATCACTTCTATGGGTTTAGTGAATAAAGCCCCAGCACCACATTCACCCGGGCAAAATATAGAATAAAAATCATAGCGCATTTCTTTTCTGTCAAACGTTATAAATCCCGCTGTGAAAGTGCTGCTCGGTACGGTCCGGCGTTAGTACATTTCCAACCCTGAGAAACGATTAAATGCTTGCGCGATGCCGCGTGTTATCAGGGTGACAAAAGCAATTGTTCTGACTTTTTTGCAGCTCTCAGAGGACGCTTATTAAAAACCTATTGAGCGATAGAACGTTTTCTCTTGTCATCCACTTTTGCTAAATTACTGTTATCAAAGCAGCGCCTGTTAAAAGTGATATGAAAAAAGGTATTTCAGTGTCGACGTTTTATTCTACACACGGTGGAAATGCATCTATATGAAAACAGCAAGACAGAGCGTACATATTGACAAACATAATAATTCTGATATCTAATGTAATTCCTATCACCCTGTTGGCTGAGAGTGGTACCTGTTTTATATCTCTACATATTATATATACTCTCCGTATAACTAATCCCGTCCTTATAACCCGTTATATATCCTGTATATTCCTCATATTATATATTATATACTCTCCCCCCGTATAACTAATCCCGTCGTTATAACCCGTTATATCCCTGTATATTCCTCATATTATATATTATATACTCTCCGGCCGTATAACTAATCCCGTCCTTATAACCCCAGTTATATCCTGTATATTCCTCATATTATATATTATATACTCTCCCCCATATAACTAATCCCGTCCTTATAACCCGTTATATCCTGTATATTCCTCATATTATATATTATATACTCTCCGGCCGTATAACTAATCCCGTCCTTATAACCCGTTATATATCCTGTATATTCCTCATATTATATATTATATACTCTCCCCCCGTATAACTAATCCCGTCGTTATAACCCGTTATATCCCTGTATATTCCTCATATTATATATTATATACTCTCCGGCCGTATAACTAATCCCGTCCTTATAACCCCAGTTATATCCTGTATATTCCTCATATTATATATTATATACTCTCCCCCATATAACTAATCCCGTCCTTATAACCCGTTATATCCTGTATATTCCTCATATTATATATTATATACTCTCCGGCCGTATAACTAATCCCGTCCTTATAACCCGTTATATATCCTGTATATTCCTCATATTATATATTATATACTCTCCCCCCGTATAACTAATCCCGTCGTTATAACCCGTTATATCCCTGTATATTCCTCATATTATATATTATATACTCTCCGGCCGTATAACTAATCCCGTCCTTATAACCCCAGTTATATCCTGTATATTCCTCATATTATATATTATATACTCTCCGGCCGTATAACTAATCCCGTCCTTATAACCCGTTATATCCTGTATATTCCTCATATTATATATTATATACTCTCCGGCCGTATAACTAATCCCGTCCTTATAACCCGTTATATCCTGTATATTCCTCATATTATATATTATATACTCTCTGGCCGTATAACTAATCCCGTCCTTATAACCCGTTATATCCTGTATATTCCTCATATTATATATTATATACTCTCCGGCCGTATAGCTAATCCCGTCCTTATAACCCGTTATATCCCTGTATATTCCACATATTGTATATTATATACTATCCGGCCGTATAACTAATCCCGTCCTTATAACCCGTTATATCCTGTATATTCCTCATATTATATATTATATACTCTCCATCCATATAACTAATCCCGTCCTTATAACCCGGTATATTCCTCATATTATATATTATATACTCTCTGGCCCGTCTAACTAATCCTGTCCTTATAACCCGTTATATCCCTGTACATTCCTCGTATTTTATATTATATACTCTCCGGCCGTATAACTAATCCCGTCCTTATAACCCGTTATATCCCTGTATATTCCTTATATGATATATATTATATACTCTCCGGCCGTATAACTAATCCTCTCCTTATAACCCGTTATATCCTGTATATTCCTCATATTATATATTATATACTCTCCCCCCGTATAACTAATCCCGTCCTTATAACCCGTTATATCCTGTATATTCCTCATATTATATATTATATACTCCTGGCCGTATAACTAATCCCGTCCTTATAACCCGTTATATCCCTGTATATTCCTCATATTATATATTATGTAATCTCCGGCCGTATAACTAATCCCGTCCTTATAACCCGTTATATCCCTGTATATTCCTCATATTATATATTATATACTCTCCCCCCGTATAACTAATCCCGTCCTTATAACCCGTTATATCCTGTATATTCCTCATATTATATATTATATACTCTCCATCCATATAACTAATCCCGTCCTTATAACCCGGTATATTCCTCATATTATATATTATATACTCTCTGGCCCGTCTAACTAATCCTGTCCTTATAACCCGTTATATCCCTGTACATTCCTCGTATTTTATATTATATACTCTCCGGCCGTATAACTAATCCCGTCCTTATAACCCGTTATATCCCTGTATATTCCTTATATGATATATATTATATACTCTCCGGCCGTATAACTAATCCTCTCCTTATAACCCGTTATATCCTGTATATTCCTCATATTATATATTATATACTCCTGGCCGTATAACTAATCCCGTCCTTATAACCCGTTATATCCCTGTATATTCCTCATATTATATATTATGTAATCTCCGGCCGTATAACTAATCCCGTCCTTATAACCCGTTATACCCATGTTATATCCCTGTATATTCCTTATATTATATATTATATACTCTGCAGCCGAATAACTAATATCCTTATAACCTGTTATTTCCTATATATTCCTCATAATATATATCATATTATGTCCGGCCCGTATAACCCGTTATATCCTGTATATTCCTCATATTATATATTATGTACTCTCCAGTTCATATTTAAAGGCATCTATTGGGTCTGGTAGTGCAGTCTCTGTGGGAGTGGATTTGTTATATTTACTGCTCTTACTGTAAAGAACGCCTTTCGCACCTTTAAGTGAAAATTATTTTCTTCAGATCTGAATGGACGGCCTCTTGCCCTTTGCTCAGTCCTATTAATGAATCAATCACATAGAGCGGCTGGTATTGCCCCCCGTATGTATTTGTATAATGACATCATACAACTTAAGATGCTTTTCTTTTTCTAGCATGAACAAATTCCCGATCTCCATCCCTTCTTTATAATTAAGGTGCTCCATTTCTCTTATTAATGTTCTAGCCCCGTCTGCACTTCTTCAAGCTCCATAGTGCCATTTCTAAGACCAGGTGGCCGGACCTGCATTGCATTTTCAACATTGTTACCAAATGATACTAAAGGGGGCATTTTTGTAGAAAACTTATCATTAAATCATTTAAAGAAATATTAACCCCATCCTGCTGGAGTAAAATATAATGCATAAAAATGGTGGGTTTTATTCCAAATTTGCAGTCAGGAACCAATGGTATGTATTAGAGAACTATTAGAGTCCCTTTGCTTTTGGCACGCGCAGGTCCGTACGGTGCCCCAGGTGCCCGGAATCCATCTCGCCTCTTCAGATGGGGCGCATCTGCCTCCGTAAGTGGACAGGGGGGCAGAGTAAAAATGATTAGCCGTGCGCCGTTTTATTCGGCAGAGGATGAGTCTGCTGCCTTCTCATTTAAGGAGACAAATTTATGCTCCGTTAATGTAGTCTGTATTAAATAAACTCCGTTCTTCGCGGCTCTCCCTCCTCCCTGCTAATCGGGAGCCATAAATCCGAGGGATTATCGAGCAGGGCCGAGAGTCAGCCGTGTGTTGAGAAGGTTTCAGTATTCTTTTCATCACTTTCACATCACCCGTCGGACTGGAATCCATCATGGAGGTAGAGACGAGAGGTAATTTACCGACCGCTTCCGCTTCTTACATAGCGGCGGCCCGTGTCGGCTTTTACGGTAGATCGGTAGCCACGGATCTCTGTAATTTCTGGCCAGCGGCTCCACGGCACCATCAGCACACCTGAGTACAGGAGGGCAGAAAAGTACTCGGAAAAGATGACTTTCTGTCCATCAGTGTCCCCAACACACTAGATTTTTATATTACCGTATTGGCTCGATTACAGGCCGCACCCTAAAAGCTGCTTTTTTAAAGAAAAATGTAGATTCTTAGAAAAAAACCCAAACAATTTAGTGGAATAGATATGCTGCCACTCTGCTCCCCCAGATATGCTGCAACTCTGCTCCCTAGATATGCCCCCCCAGACTTACCAATGCAGATTCCCGGGTGTCTAGCGGGGCCGGCGGGGACATCTGCGCAATACGCGTATACAACTTTCGCCGTGGGAAGTGCCGGCAAGGGAGATTAAAGCATAACAACATCCACTGCCGGCTCGTCTGCATGTTAACAATCTCCCGTGCCGGGACTCCCCCCCGTGGAAAGTGCTGGCTGGGGAGGCTGTCTCAGCGTATCGGATGCGTATCGGATGAGTAGGATGCAGGTCCCCTGCAGCGCTGCGGGGGATCTGTATCCTAACCCTACTGCCTGCCCAGTGCCAGGAACTGCATGTCCCGGGCGTCAGGCGATATGAATTGCGCATTCCTGCGCTAAACCCCGATTATAGGCATCACCCCCACTTTAAAGACTTGAAGTGGGGGGGAAAGTGCGGCCTATATTCGGGCAAATACGGTATTAAGTACTAATATGGAAGGCATCTTAAATAAGCATATTAATTTTTAGTATAACATATCGTTTTGGTGTATTTCAGCTGGACCTCTGAATCATGTCCGTCTTCACTGCTTAGCATGCCATCCCTGACCTCCCCTGACCCTTCCAAACACTCTCATCACACCTATCATGCAGAACACCTCGCTCAGTCACACTCACTGGCCATCACTGTGTAAACGTGGATCCGTAAAGCTTTGAAGTGATGGGTATGAGTAGCTATGGGTGGTCAGACTGCTGTGATTAGTACAAAGGGGAGGGGTTTGGATGAATGACAGGACTCTGTTTCTAGGCAACTGTGCTTTTTCAATGAACTTTTAAACACCGTTTTTAAGAGGAAAACAAGATTACAGAAATCTTTCTTTTACTTCTCTCTGCCTGGTCTTTCTAGACGGAACTTATCTAGGGATATTTTAGGAGGCCCCCTATGTAAAACAGCTACTTTAAGGAAAACACTCCAATCTGCCACTTTTCCCAGATTCTATACTTTGCATGCCCAGTTTTAAGCAGAAAAGTTTCAATTTTGCAGAATTGAAAAAAAATAAAATATATGATGAGTAAGTCATGGGTATAATATTAAGGACCAAGAAAAAACTGAAATGTGTCAATTGCTATTTATCACAATTAAATTATTAGCTATTATCACTGGCCAGCATCCCCTGTCCCCATTGGATGATAGATACAGTGGCCGGACCTTGGGCATGTCTGACGTCAACTCTGTCAGCAATGGATTTTTGGGTACTGTGCTTGCTAAGATGCCAGCAATCCCAATAAACGGGACACAAGCCCAGTTGTCAAGACTCTCCCGACTAAATCAGGAATGTTGGGAGCTATGGAGTTACTATTTTGTTTTAGTATTAGTGACTCTTAGACCCAACCCTTCGTTACTGGCTTTACTGTCACGCGTGTTTGTAATGCTGCCATGTGCGTCATTGGTGAGTAAGGAGCAGTCCCTGCGGCTTGCGTTGCTTGCTGGTCTACCAGCGTCCGGTGGGTATTAATAAAGCAGCCAGCAGACAAGCAAGTGCTTTCCAGACTTAGTCTCCATGATTGAAACGCGCTGGTCTGATGATGTAAGCATGGCCGACGGCTGAATATGCGCGGGCCGCATTTCATGTTTTTGTGCTCCCGCAGTGTGGGGATGAGCATTTCCCCCTGGAGCGGCAGATCAGGAGAGTGTGTGGCGCTATCCATGGGCCCAGGCCAGGGGCAAATCACGTGGCAAATCGTAGCCAAATAAAATATATTTCAAATGTTAGTGTTTGCCTAGTAGCCGCTTAGACGTTACTGGGTCCCTGTCAATAATCTTGACCTGTCAAGTCAAGATGAGTTCATTGGATTAACTATTTACATGCCAGAATGTAGTGGACACCTGGTACCAAAAGGGTTCGGGTTGCAAGAGAGTCTCAGTGGGTTAAAAAGCAGGACTGTCCCACTGATTCAGCTCCTTGGTAAGTAATATAGCCACGAAAAAATAGATAGGACTCACCAAACTTGGGGTACTTGGATGTAGTGGGGGGGGGTGAAGCAATGTATGACCACAGAGTGTGATGGAACCCCTAATACTTATATATACTTAAATAGTATATGCTGGGGGTGTCAAAAGGGTTAAAAGTTTCCAATATTTTAATCCAATTCTTATAGCTAACATCATGTAGCCTCCGACGATATAAAGCCGCCCAGAAACTCCTAGAAAAGAGCAGGCATGTTCTCTTCCTCCGCTTATTTGGGCATTGATTTCAGATAAATATCCATCCCCAGGGCCTAAACCGACTCGATTCCCTTAATTGTGGCCCTATTGACATGTCATTTTTAGCTGTTTAGGTTGTCAGCAGACATCGCTCAAACAGACAAATTTCTCCAGCCCAAGGAAAGAGCGGGTAGCCGGAGCAGAGATGGAGGAAGAACATATTTCAAACTTGGCAAGGAATTAATTGCCGGCTTCGAGTTTCTCAGCTCCGGGAGAAAGCAAATATTTATCTGCAGAAGTGGTCTGCTGCCGAGATGTTCTGCCCCACGCCGGGGATTGCCTGTAGGGACGACGAGTTCTCCTTCCTGTTCTCCTCCCGCCTCCCTAAAAATGTCACCAGTAACGTTAAATGGGACGTAATAGGAAATGTTTTACATAAATAATAAAAATGTCCGTTCTCGAAAGCTGGCTGATGGCCGGGGGAAAGGAGACCTCCTGGACCATGGATGACCACTCGTAAGTTTCGGAAGCAGTTAGCCATTCTCCTATAGGCTGCGATGTTTAGCACTACAAAAAGCGACACTAAATTGATACATTGAGGGTAGAAGAATCCGACCAAGACCGGATCACAGCTATTTCTTGGCCTGTCGAGCTTCGTCTTCCTGCCCCAAAACCCACTTTTTTTATATGTAGTCCCATTTATTGGTGATACGCCTGGGAAGTGCCCCTCGTGCATAGATGTTGTAAGACCAGCCTGTTTGGGCTTAGGTGCTAATGGTGAGAAGGCATTAGTTACGCAGACTAGAGGGACAGTCCTAGGGTTCCTACGATCCCATGAGGAGCAACGACATCCGTTACAGAAGAAATTAAAGTCTCGATCTTTAGAGTTAAAAATTTTTAAGCCTTTTTACGCCTAGTGTTTCTTCCTATTCAAAGTTAAAGCTGCTGTCCCACTTGGACATAACATGAACTTCACTCTCTAGTGTGTTAAATAACCCCTAGCAGACAACGGACTGGACTAGCCATCTGGCCCGGTGGGCTGTAGGCCATCAGCGCCCCATACTCACTCGGTCTGTGGCTCCAGCAGATTGGGTGCTGCAGTGTGTGGCCAGCTGTTGGAAAGGCCCGGCCGCACACTATGTGAATGTAAGATCATAATCTTCCGCCGTGTGCATCCAACCATTGGCCACACCGACTTCACCAGGCGGCAGCTGGCCTTAAAGTGCCGGATCCGCTTCAATATCGCCAGAACTGAGCAGATCTGTTTATTATTTCCTATGAAGGTAAAAGCGCATAAAACAGAACAGAGCCATTTAAGAAGCCTTTTTATAGTTTCTATGGCAACAGCCTACCTGTATCTGCTTTTGCATCACATGACAATTAAGCGTTCCTGGCAAAAATGGAAGATGCCAAATTTGACATGATTAAATAACTATTTTTGGGAAAGGTTCGTCAGCAGGACGATGGAAGATGCTGCGAACCCTGCATTTAGTTATAAAAGTGTTACATAGATGTCCTATTTCTGATTATAACAAAACTTCTTAATGCAAACGACCAAGTCTAACGTGATCACAGCGCAGCTATTAGGGAATAATAACTATAAAATCTTGTCATCTTGATGACTGGCTGACTGAGGATCATAGGAGTTGTAGCCCTCACCAGCCAGACTGCCAGACCTGAGTCCGAAGGCAAGCAAACAGGTCTGAATTATCTTTTCCGCCACCAGCCGAGAACATCCGAGTTTCCTCGGGAATCCGGCTGTCTGTAAACCGCGGCTTCTCTGTAATTTGTTTGGCCGATTCTGTCCATTTTATGACAACAATGTTTCCCAACAAGGTTGATTTCCCTGGCTCCGAGCCATTAGCTCGATCAAACCTGCCTTCCGCTCTACGGCAACGGCCCGCCGAGATTATTTCCGCGGTAATGTACTGCGCCGGGTGGGAGACGGAGCCTCGCTCTGTGCCGTTTTCTTATGATTACAGCGGATTTTCGCCTGGTTGACTGATCCCGTACAACAAAGCAGGTTCTCCTGCCATTAGCCTACAACGTAAAGGGATGTCGGGCCTGCCCTGGGTCAGTGAACATGGAAATAGCCTGTTAGCTGCCTCATATCCCAGTCTGAATGTCTACGGCGTAGTTAAAGGAGGCAGACAAGCATATCCACTAAGGATTACAGAAATACCCCGAGACCAGACGGAGCTTGAAGTCATATTTATATGAACGTCCTGGAAAGCTTCGACGAGGCCAATCGTTTACATATCGCTGCCTGCCTACTTTATTCCGATATGGGGTTTGACAGCAGATAAGAAGCTGGTGGTCTCGGGGGGTGAGGGTCCGACTCCAAACGCCTCCAGACACCCACGGCCCACAATGTAATAATAGACAGTCTACTCCGAGATCTTGGTGTGTAGAGGGATCTAGTTGGGGCAAGGCTTGGTGGAAGGGCCCCTAGGTGGTATAAGTCTGGACGCTCTACGTCAGCACTCACAGAAAGCCATCTGTTGTTTGAAGGACAGGTTAAGCTGTTTATCGATACCTAATTTAAGCCGATCTATGCTGACCAATCATGCAAGGCTTTCCTCTAATGGAAGTCTCAAGCGTATAGCTAAACACCCAAGCCTTCCACTAGAAAGGTGGCTGCCATATGACACCCTGGTGTGCCCCCGCGTGAGATCCTGGTTCCACCATGTCCACAGCCTGTCTCATACGTGGTTAGCATTAAGGTGGTTAATATAGTCACACACGTTCTATTCCAGTAACTCACTAGTGGTGGCATCCATATGGGTCAAATAACAGTCCTTATGGAAACCATGACTTGTCAGGCGGTTAAGATATTCTGAATGAAGTCACCTGTTTTCAAGCAGGGATTTCAGCTGTGATATAGCAGGGGGAGAAGCACCAATCGGGACGCTCAGATATCATTAAATCAGGAGGATATGAAGGAATAGGCTGCAGATTGGGTGACCCTGACAGGAGACTCTGAGAATCTGCCCCTTCACCCCGAGACCCTGAGACATGGGTAAAAACCGCGAGAATCTGCTAATTCTCCCTGAGATACCACCATTGTCAACGCATATGAAGAAAGCCCGCAATCGTCTTCTTCATTAATTGTTCCCCATATTCTTCTGGCTCATACTTAAATAATTAAACTCTATTATTGGGAATATATATTTGGAATATCCAAACCCTTCTCGCAATTGGTTTCTATTTTTAGCCCATTCTCATGTGACCCAAGTAGAAATTATTGCTTAGTTGCCATAGCAGCAGAAAAGATCCAACAATTCCTGTTCTGTTTTTGTGTTTGTAACAATTGAGGAAATAACAATGGACGTTCTGTGCACCGTTTAGGTGGAACATCCCCTTTAAAATGGTCCTGACGCGTTTCTGGGTGATCCGAAAATGACGGGTTGGTGTCTCTTATTACCTGAACACTAACAGTCTCTTCCATTTCATGCTCCAGAACCCTCCGAGATGATACAATAAATCAAGACAAACATCTGTTACAAATGGATGCTCCTGATTTTTTTCTCTAAACACGAGATTTAGTCACTTTGTCTTCTTTGACATATTGGACATTGCGCGTTTTGCTTAACTTCAGACTTTTAAAAAATGATTCAATTTTTTATTATTCTTCCGTGTTTTTGTTTTGTTTACATTAATAGCAATGGAGCGTTTTTCATGAAGTTAGCAGGAAGGGTGAGCTGGTTCTACCTCTTTACAGATCTCTGGTCAGACCTCACCTAGAGTAGTGGGTACAGGGCTGGAGATCCCAACTCCAGAATACGGATTTAGAATGTGTGTGTGAGTGCATGCTGTTGGTATGTGGGTGCATGTTATTGTATGGTGTTAGAGTGTGTGTGTCTGCACATGGTGTCAGAGTATCAGAGGGGAACCTTGGGCTAGTGGTGCGAAGGAGATTAAGGCACTTAGGGCCCTGGAGCAATGAGACACAAAGGGCCCCTCTTGCTCCCCCTCCTGCCAGGTACTTCCAACATCCACTGCTTGCCTCCCGGATGTCCTGCATAGCCAGTGCTTGTTGCCCCCTCACAGACGTTGTGCACTGCAGAGTGATGTCATTCCCGTGCCCGCAGTGTCGGTGAGGGAGCCCCCGGCTGTCGTACTAAATGCTCGTTACACATGGGGCAATTGTAAAAAAAAAAAAAAAAAGACTTTTGCAATGGTTGGCTGACCTTAATGAGAGTTATTCTTCACAGAGACAGGTGGCCTGACCAGTTTAAAAAATCTTGAAGACTCCTAAGTACAGTTGGTGCGCTTACCCGCCCTGCCCTAGTACCCCTTACCAAAAATACACCTCCTGATGGTGTATTTGGATTTTTCTCTTGCGCTCTATGCGGGAGCCGCCATCTTGCTGCCCCATCACATGGATTAAATGGCTGCCTCGCAATTTTTGTGGTAATAGCGTTACAGAGGGACATGCGAGGCTGGAAACGGTCCCTGGCGCTAGAAGCTCGTGCGCCGTCTGCTAAAACAATGCAGGGAGAGAACAGGAAGTGGCTTACTACTTCCTGTTTGGGCTGATGGGAGCATTCCGATGCCATCTGCCCCGAGGGATCATGGGAAATAGGGGCAACATGTGCACTAAATGGATACAAGAGCTGGAAAAATATATAAAATAACTTAAAACCAGAAGTTGAAGTAAAATGAATATTAATAAGCGATAGTTTGGGGGCCGCATTCCGTTACAGACTAATGTGTAATATTAGCAAACAATAACTGAGACGCACAAAGTCTAATCATCGTAGGTTTTAATCACATGTAACCTTCCTCCAGTGCTGTGTGACCTCCTTACGCCAGCAACGTATATTTCTACAAAACCCCATTAACTTAACAATGGGGATGGTTATTAAAATTCCTATAAAGTGAGTTATAAAGCAGAAATTAAAAACATAATTACCGCTACATTTTATATTTACAACTACAGAGCGATCACAATGACAGCGTTCGTTAAAGTTATTGTCACTCTCTCTTTTATTATCTAAACCCTTTGCGCTCCGGGGGCCTGGAAAAATCTTTGGGTCAGAGTTAAAATTAATTTCATTTTGACTTTTCTTACTTTAGCTCTTTGTCCAATTCTCTCATACCCAGCTAACAAAAACTACAGGAGAGGGGAAGAGTGTGAGTGTATGTGTGTGCACGTGTATGATGTTGGAGTGTATGTGTGTGCACGTGTATGATGTTGGAGTGTATGTGTGTGCACGTGTATGATGTTGGAATGTATGTGTGTATACGTGTATGGTGTTGGAGTGTATGTGTGTGCACGTGTATGATGTTGGAGTGTATGTGTGTGTACGTGTATGATGTTGGAGTGTATGTGTGTGTACGTGTATGATGTTGGAGTGTATGTGTGTGATGTTGGAGTGTATGTGTGTGTACATGTATGATGTTGGAGTGTATGTGTGTGTACGTGTATGATGTTGGAGTGTATGTGTGTACGTGTATGATGTTGGAGTGTATGTGTGTGTACGTGTATGATGTTGGAGTGTATGTGTGTGTACGTGTATGATGTTGGAGTGTATGTGTGTGTACGTGTATGATGTTGGAGTGCATGTGTGTGTACGTGTATGATGTTGGAGTGTATGTGTGTGCACGTGTGTGATGTTGGAGTGTATGTGTGTGTACGTGTGTGATGTTGGAGTGTATGTATGTGTATGTGTATGATGTTGGAGTGCATGTGTGTGTATATTTAGGCATATGGTGTTAGAGTAGGTTTGTATGGTTTTAGAGTGAGCGTGTGTATGTATGTGTGAGTATATGTTGTTACCATGAGTGTATGTTACTGTATGAGTGTTTAAGCGTATGGTGTAAGCATGTGTGAGTGTCTGCTATTAGAGTTTTGATGTTAGCATGCGTGTGTGCATCCACATACAGTGGAAGAGTTATTGTATGATGTTAGTGTTTCTTAGTGTATGGGTTAGTGTGAGTGTGTGTTAGTGTATGGGTTAGTGGTGCATGGGTGAGTGTGTGTGTATGTGCGAGTATATGGTGTTAGAATGAGTGTGTCTTAGAGAAAGTTTGCCGGAGGGGGTGTTTTCCAGGTGAGGAACTTGATACATGGTGCATCCTCCCAGGGTTAAGGGCCTCAAACAGGGAACGGCCAAAATTAGTTTCCTTCTTTACCTAATATTTCTTATTTTCACCACTTTACTGGATCATTTTTCAGGTGCCGCTAATTAAAAGTTATTTTTAATAAGTGGCAAATGTTTTTAATCAATATTTTAGAACCTGATCGTGTGTCACATTAACTTAATTGTGCAATTTGGTTAATGAAATAACTTAGAGGTTGTTAATTTGATGTCATCAGCAAACAGGAAGAGATCCTCCTGATCGTTATTAATCATCCGACTGGAATAATTCCGAGCTCTTCCTAGAAATGAAAGGGGATGGGTTTGTGATAAAATAATCACAAGATGCCTCAAAAACATAACCAGCCAATGACGGCAGAAAAGAACCAACCGGCCCCTCAAGTCGCCCCTTTTTCACTTAATTAGTTCCTTAGGAGAGTTTTCTTGAATTATTTTACTGTATTGGCTTGGATTATTTCACTGGAAGTCTATGCCATGTATCTACTACCCTTTTTCTGAAAGTAGAATTTTTTAACCTTATCCGTCAGTCTTCCAATTTTTTCTAACTTTGAATCCTCTAATTCTGACTGTTTTATAGATGTGCACCTATGAATCTAGTGTGTACATGTTGGACGTATGTACAGCCCAAGAAGAGCATGCATAAATGCATTCAACTAGGCCCGGACTGGCCATTTGGCATTCCGGGCATATAGCCGGTGGGCCACTGGCCGAAATCACTCCATACTGACCCAAACTGACCCACTCTTGCAGGATATGCCCAGCCGCACGCTTCAGGTAACACATTTTGTTTCTTGCCCTTCAGATACATAAATGAGGTAACACATTTCTTCATTTTAGATCTTGCGGACCACTTATTACCACGGCAACACTGAAAGACATTTTTTTCTATTTATATTTTACTTCTTAAAACCTAACTTAACCTTTTACTTGCCAAAACAAACTTTTTTGACACCATGTACATAACCACCTTTATTAACATTCCTTGTATACCGTCAACAAAGCGATACCACCCTTCTGCCCACACTCACCGGGAGGCCATGTCCACGAAAAAGCGAAGGAAGAAAGAAGACACAAGCATGAGCGGACAAAGAAAGAAGACAGAGGAACAAGAAGATGCAAGAGAGGAGGCAGAGCTGCAGGAAAGGAGACAGGGATGGGAATGGGTCAACAGAGAAGACATTCAGGGAAAGCATGAGAGAGAGTGAATGAATGTGTGAGAGGGGGTGAGAGCAGGGGCGTAACTAGAAACCACAGGGCCCTGGTGGGAAAATTGCCCTGGGGCCACCCAACAGCTAGTCTGTGCCATCATTGCCCCAAAACAACTTGTCTGTGCCTTCTTTGCCCCTTGCCCCCCTACCAACATACACTCTGGCACACATATGTAAACACACCCAAATTACACACACAAAATACCACCTGATGCCCCATGTCATCCCCATCACACCCCTTGAACAGCCACCAGGGACTTCGGTGCCTGGTGTGACGCTGCACTCGATGAATGTATCAGGTCTCGGTATTCATAGCTTCGGCCGAGGAAGATGGATATTCATGCGGAAGCCCTAAGCAGCAGAACTGAAGCCGAGCCACGAATCGTTCACGTTAATGCTAGTTGAGTTTAACATTTGCCCAAAGCGCTTCCATTTATCTACCGGTCTCCGAGTAGCAGGAGAGCAGAGTTAGTAAATCAGTGCATGTGTCGGAGGCAATCAGCCCCGGAAATAAACTCCAGCTGTCAGGGCAGCCTGGACCGAGACTGCTTACGGAGAGTGTCTCGCTGACACAGGCTTCTTCTCTGCGCTCCATCACATCATGAGATGCCCGTCGGAGTCTTCAGTCCAACGCACCGGCTGCAGGCACCAGCATTTTAACCGCTCTGCTTAAACCAGCTGATCGCACCCAAATCTCTAACTTCACCAACCCAAAAATGTAACCAAACTCTTAATATTACTCTGTAGCTATCATTTTCAGTAAAATATGGTATCATCTGCAATTTTAGATACGACTTTCAGAAAATAGCACTTTTTTTTTTGTTGATTTAATTTAGTACACTTGACCCAAAATAAAGACGACATAAATGCATCTTCCTAAAATATTTTAATTACGGTCATCATTTATACATTTATCAGCTGCATTTCTAGATTTAGCATTTGAGCCTCTCGGATAGAGGGCCGTTTGTGTAACTGGTAGTGGCAGCGAAAGACCGCAATATGGAGAAAACAACGAGATAGTTGGAGAGGTCACATCAGATTGAGAATCGGGGAGGAATAACTAGTTTGAGGATTCAGTTATTGGACAGATAACTGTAACTATGGGATAGCTCTGGGGGAATTTTCCATAGGAGCCTGAGGGATCTCATGCTTCTTCTCATCATCTGAAGATGGTATGGTAGGGCCACCGTAGAAAACCTGATCCCCAATCTTCCTCTTCTGGAGATGCTCTCCCAACATGGGGATATGGAGCCCTATCTTTCCATTCCAAGCCAAAGTCTGATCTTCTAGGTTCACCCCAAAAAGTCTTCAGAAAGCGGTGATGGCCAAAACGCTCAGCTCCATCATAAAGGTCTTCTGAGACCCTTGCTCCACTATGGCGTTTCCAATGAAATGCATATAAAAAATAATCACACATGCCCCAAAAAACAAAGAAAAACATGGAACATGTGAACAAAAGAATGCTATACCAGGCCCCAGCTCATGCAGGCTGGCATTATAAAAACGTAAACCTCTACCCACCAGCTGGGGCGGTGAGGGACAAAAAATAAAACGTGCGTGAAGGTTCCAACGTTGATGCTTGGTGCTCTTACCGATCCAAGTTAAGAACAAATAAAGTGCCTTGAAGGTCAAAGAAATTTGATAAAACTCAAGAGAGAGCATGCATGAGCATCTCCCCCGATGCTACCTTCCAATGTAGAGTATCAGAAACTTCAAACTGTCCACTTCTATGAGGGATTCTATCGAAATCCATCAGCCGGTCGTCGGTAATATGACTTTTTCCCCATTGTATGACGGTACAGTGTAGCTCAGACACCTTACTTAAAAAAGGAGCTCGAGCAGAAGAGTAAAACGTTTGTTCAATCCAGATCTTCTTCTCTTGTAAAGACTGTCACGGTTGGCAACATGGCCGCCTCTGAGGAACCTACAGCAAAAAAAACCAAACAAGCAAACAAGAGGACTTTCTGCGTGCTTTCCTTCCCGGCTCAGACTGACGACACGCTGACAGAGACGGGTCACTCAGTTTCCAAAGCATAATCTCTTTATACTTTTAATGTCACTTTAATGACGGAGGGTCTCTTTTCAAGTTCACCAAGCCTCGAAATAAAAGCATCTTTAATAGCAGCTAGTGAAACACTGTGGCATGTTGTTGTTTGACTTTTAACATTGAGATGGCAGCCTTCAGATTAGCTATGCTCCTCTTGACAAGAATGTGACATGAAATCTTCCAGTTTTAGACACATTAGCCATTTTCAGTAAACACTAAAAATGCACGCTTTCCCTACACTCTACTGACCAAATGGCCCGGACAATGCTCTTAAAAGCATGCTTGATATTAATGTTTGGCGCTCTCTCTCTGCATATCCATATTGATGAAGGAAGGCCCTTGGAAGACAGGCCATTAAATACCATTGATGTGTCAAGATGACTTACTGTCAGCGTCGTCCCTCTTTTGCTTTCATCTGGTTTACAGTGAAAATAAAGTCCCTCGCTGAACCTCCGAGGCGCTCTCCTCTTCCAGCTCCGATTATTGCCATTAGTCAATGCCAGACAAGCTCGCAGATACGGAGAACAAAACGAGACATCAACAGCTTCATTACGGGCTGTGGCGAGGGGCAGGAGGCACACATCTCACTATCACTGATATAAGGGAAGGTTAATTTGAGGTAAGCGCTACTGACAATGGAGAAATATCAAGGGGCTTAATGTATTATTATAAATCAGATCTAAGCAGGGACGTTGTGAAGTGAGCAAGCTAATCACCGAAGGGCAGGTCCGCGCCACCGTATCGGTCACAGGGGAGACGTTGGTCTACAAAGACAGCTGTCATATCAGGCTCGTTATTTCACTAATGTCTAAGTGTGGATTTCGTAATTTGTCCTTTGGATCAGCAGGCTCGGGTTCATGAGTATGTGCACGTTAAAAGGGCATCTTCGTGTCCAAGAATGTTAAATAATATGACAGTCTCCAGTGGATAATGACACGTCAGCACTACTTTTTTTTTAAGAACCGCGAGCATTTAAAGGCTGCCCGACGTTTGCGGACAATGCCACGAAAATTCACTCACTTTTTGGCTTCGGTAGAAAACGGGTGCTGTAGCTGAAATACATGCGCGCGGTTATACAAAGACGAAAACAAACAGTAGGGAAGATGAAAGGCGAAAAAAAAAAGATAAAAACAAAAATTATGAGTTGGAAGCTGCAGTGTTCTAAACAAGCGATGATAGAAGGTTGCTTTGCTACTGACACAAACTGTTGTCACGCCCCCAAGGAGCCGATTTCCCTGACAAGTCCACGCCCTAGAGGTTCCTCCACCATGCTTCCTGAAAGTTGAGAACTGTATTTGTCGGCCTGTAACTGGCAGCCCACCACCTCTCTGTAAATACACATAATGTTTAGCAAAATGGAATGTAATTCCTGGCCATGTTTGCATACCACCCCTCGATATTTTTATTGTGATACAGAAATCTCCTGAATCATTATTTTATAAAACTGCATCATTTGTTGAAGGCCCTTCCTCGTTAATGTATAGCTGATTTATTTTAATAAGGAAATTGGATATATTTGAGAAGATGTAGATTCCAGTTGCATCGGGAGAGGATGAAAGAGCTTTACAGAAAAGAAGGAAGATGGCCACGGACAGGAGGCTTACACTCGGCACATGCAGATAATGCCGACACATATCTGAGATCATGTGGAAAATGTGCAAGGAAAGCATTGAAAGAATCCCTCTGGTTACAAATGCTCCTTGAAGAATATTCACTAATATGTCAGTTGTTTTGTTCATGTACCTGCAAATCTAAAGGCGACGTCCCAGAGAATTTGCCAAAATGTGATAAATTTGTAATTAGTACCATTTGGAATGCGCATGTCTAGAAAATACCACAATATCGCTAGAAACGTGTTTTTAATTTGATACTAGGAATAATAAAATCCTTTTATATTTTGCAGGTTTCCAGTGAGGACAGGAATTGAAAACTTAAATTAAATAAAATACATCAATTTTTTTTGCAATTTAATAAAAAAATAATTAAAAATAAATAACTGATTAACAAGGGGGGTCTCTGGGGCCTGCCTAATGGTCAACAGTGAGGCCAATGATTGCCCTCCTCTTCCACCACCCTATGTGCCCTGTGGCGGGGATAATAAAATAGACCTTGGCTAGGTATGGGCCACAATTATACAACTCATCCAAAGAATTGAATAGAACCCATTCAAGGCAAAAAAAATGATGCAATTCACCCCGCAACCAATTTTGGCCAGTTTTTTTAACTCATTGCCATCTGGCTCGAAATGGATACTTTTCTTCTTCCTTTGTGGCAGATCATTTTTCTTGGGCCAGAAATGAGGACTCCAGGGCATCATTGGACAATGCTCGATGGACCCTTAAATGGTAAGGCGGTGGGCACTGATTTTCTAAATGGTGTCTGGATGGTCTTCTTGGCTTCCTGCAGTATTTGGAGGTTGGAGGAGTAGGTAAGGATCATTTTTATTTCATTATTTAGTTTTTTATATATATATAAAAAGCTACGACTCATCCCATAGGAACGGGGGGACATAGAGAAACACAAGATGGGATCTATGCCTCTACAAAGGATCCATACCTTGTCTAATAGGGGCTCTGCTGGACCCCCATATTTTTCTATTTATTTAATTGTTTTGTTTATTGTTTTAAACTAAGGAGGGGGCAACCACTTATCTCGCATCACCCTGTTATTCGTCAGTCAATAGTAAATTACAGACTAAAAACCAAAGGCATAATTAAAATAATTAGTAGAACATAAACTTTTAACTCCAAAATGGGTGGAAAAAACCTGTAAAAAGCTGTAGAGAAATTTGAGAGTGAATTCCATTAAAACTCAGAACATTCATTATCCCTGCTTAATGGGAAGATCCGCCAAAGTTAACTTTCCATTTTACATGTATTTAAAAAATCAGATCTCCTAACAAGTGGACTGAAGTTTAAAAAAAAAAGCACCCGCCAAGGACCTTTCCCTTGGAATATTTTAGGATCCCCGCTGATTTTTTTAAGAACACGAAAGAGATGTCAGCATTAAGCAAATCAGGAGAGAAAGTTGTCTGACTTAAGTGCGTTACATGAAAAAAAGAATGATATTTATATTTTATATATATATATATAAATTTCCACCATTCAATTTTTAACCAAAGGGAAGTTAAATGTATTACAAAATCATTCAACATACTTACATAAAATGTTACGAATTTTACAATCGAAAAAGGAAAAAAAAAATCATTTCTAATGGATTTGGATGAAAGTTTGTCTCTGTTCTGTACAGGGTAGAATGAAAGGGTCCTTTTTTGGGGGCTTCGAGGTGAATGAATGATGAATTGTTCCCACTTTTTTTTTCCACTTTGCGAATGATCTTTCTGTCTCCCCAACGAACGCTTTAATGGAATGGAAATGAACGCAAGACGGATCGAAATATCTAATGGTTCCGAAACAGGTGAACATTTAAAATCAAGGGTTGGCTAACATCTCATTCCTTGTTAATTTTAATGTCCCCCCCCCCCCCAATGGGATTCTTGCATAGGTTTTCCATCCAAAAAAATTCAAAAAAATAAAAAAACAATTCTTCAAAGATGTCATCTGCGAATTAGCCCACCATTGGTTCGACAACCTCTCGCTGAAGATGAAATATCTCACCCTCGGGACAGATGACCCAATTTGTCAGCAGGCTGAATACACATTTCAGATCCGGTCGGTGTCTGATCCCACTTTTATTTCCAATGAATAACGATACAATAGCCCCGTAAATCGAAGTTCTCTGAATGAGATAATGCATCATTTATTAAACAACCTCTCTATCGCGTCTCTTCATAGACAGATTATTTTTTCTTTACCCTAAATGAACAAAGTAATATTTTTTAACAAAAAACCCTCACATACATAATATAAAAGTCCTAGTCTCGGTATTGGGAAGAAAAAACATTTTTAACCTGCTATTTCTTAACATGAGAATCAACTTGTATTATGTTAAGTATTATAAGAGATACTGAATAATGAATCCTTCAATTACTGGGTACTTTTTTTTTTTCAAGAATTGTTGGGTTTTTTGGGATTTTTGGAATATGGTGATTTAGATAATTAATCAAAAAATTTGTAGGACCAAAACATACAACTAGTCCGGTTGAAGATCCATAACCTTAGAGCTGACGTCCACTTCCCAAGCTTCCGACATGGTGGAAATATGTCGGAAGGATGGTTGGAAATATGCAGGAATCCCATTGGGAATTACCCCGGCCCAGGGGTAACTCAGTAGGGATATTAAAAAATAGAAACTGCCCCTAGACTTGACAATAATCCACCTTTGTTCAAAATTGTGTTGGTCTTTTGGCGTGTGTAACGTAACGGGGGAGACAGGAGAACAAGAACCACCCAACGACTACGGGCGATTCATCATAGGGGACAATGCAAGGCAATTTTATACCTAGCCCCAAAGTACATTTTTTTGGGGGGGGGGCACACTGTCGGTCACTGGCACAGGCATGCAGACAAAGCTGTCCATTGAGTTTGTTGGATGTCGCTGTAGATATGAATAAAAGTGGTCATGTATTCCTCAACAAGAGACCTCCTAAATAGGTCTTCTTCTCCATCTACCCACCATGTTCCAGCCTCCAGAACTCCACGTGTTCAGATTTTTGGAATTATTTTTTTGTTTTTTAATGCTATGATGGATCGTGCGATATAATTCTCCAGCTGTCGCTGTTGCCTTCCATAGCGAATGTCATTTTGTACTAATAACGAGGGAACGTATATGTTTTTTGACCCGCTGCGGATATGATTCTCTTGTGGGCTCCTGTTCCATCTGCAAATATCTTCACGTCTGGAGAGCTCAGATAACGGCTAATCGGAGTTTACCTAGATCACTATTAGACAACGCGTCGTAACGGATGATTTCCATTCATTTGTCACATTCCAAAGATAATTCTCTTCCACCCAATGGGAGCAAAAACATAACAAAAGCAGACGAATAACTGAATGGGGAGTAATAATTATTCCGATACTCAAAACAGGAAGATAAGACAACTGCTCTTATGTTCATAAGGTGGGTTTTAATAGTGATATTCAGTTTATTTTAATTTCTAAATCCCATGATATAGGTTTATTTAATAATATAGGTTTATTTAGTATATAGAGCTGTAATATGTAGGATTTAGATTTTTTTGTTTTATATGCTACCCGAAAAATGGGACCCCAGGGGCGGAAATGGAGCAAAGCTTTGTAAATGTGAGAAATAAAGTTAATCAGGACTTTCGGTTTCCTTTACATAAAAGTAACCATTAACCGTAAATAAATGCCGAGAAAACACAAAGAATCGGCAGCGTCGGAAAAGGAAACAAAACGACTCGAACTCTCCGGCGGATTCTCGGCGACTCGGCGCGTTCTTCATTTAATTTGCTACAACTGATCCCAAGACACCCGATGCCATTTAGGAAACAATGTGTTTTGCCCCAAATTCTATCGTTTCCCATAAATCTCACTAAGTGGGATGGATTGGAGAAGTTTCTGCCGTTCTCGGGTTGTTTGTCTACAGTAAATCCAGATTAACTGTCTCCTATTAGACAGATTTAACGTCCGGCGAGGAACCAATTATATTGCTGGGAGATCTCTAACCATTTCATTAGGGTTTTATTGGGGACATTCATCCTTCGTATGTCCTCAATTTATCAGAAGAATGGTGAGCCGGACAGGTATTAGAGAGACCGTTTGCTTGTAATTCAAGTTTGCTTTGAAACCAAAGATTTACGCCAACGTTCGTTGCCGGTGACCTACGTGCGTTACTGAATATATATATAATAACAGCCACATGGTTTATAGCATAGAAACCCAGAACCCGCCGGCTGATCAGCCCCATCCGGCCCCCGTCTAGTCGCCCGTTTCTCCTGCTGTAAAGACTCAAACCTTAATCAGTCGTTGGTCTCGTCTTAGATTCAGGAGCCGTATGTCTATCCTACGCATGTTTAATCCCCTCACTGTATTACCCTCTACCATTTCTGCTGGGAGGCTGTTCCACTTATCTACCACCCTCTCAGTAAAGTAAAACGTCCTTATGTTCCATCTAAGCCTCTGACCCTCTAGTTCCTGTTTATTGTAATTGTGAACTAGGTTTCTTATGTAAAATGCAGCAACCAGCAGACACATTCCATTTATATTTATTCGTTGAATGTATAGTTAAATCACTGGGACTGCTCCTGTATAATGTATAGATAAATCAGTGACCGGCCCCTGTATAATGTATAGATAAATCAGCGAGCCGGCCCCTGTATAATGTATAGGGGTTTTTTTTGGGGGGTGGGGGTTCAGCAATACACCCATCTACATCTTTAAATTCTGTATTTTAGATATTATGGGCATATTCATAATTTGACATTATATATGGTCATAAAAATGCATAACAGAATTACCAAAATATGCCTTTTGTGCCCAATTCACCCCTTCCCCAAAAAGCCTAAAGGGACCCCTTGAGATGCGAGCGCGATCCTACCTTGTTAATAAAAATGTGAATTTCCATTTAATTTGGGGCTGTGATAATCGTCAAACGTTTTCTTGGGATTTCTAATGAGCTCCACGTTTGACAATAATTAGCGACAATTTTTAATATGTAATTTGCTGATTATTGTTGAATTCTTTTTTTTACTGTATAAAATCACACGCGTGAGACCCACACGCGGCCCGCGTTAAACATCCAGGTTCTTGCCAAGTTTGATCCAATTAGAGAAAATACGGCTCTGCCCATCCTAGCTGGAGCTGTGCCAGACTATTTGGGGGGGGGTACCATTTGGCTCCCACATGCCCTTGAAGCCTTCAGTGGTCTCTCTTCTTTGGGGAGACACTTGGGATCTGACCCTCTCTTGCTAATTTACATTCATTATTATTATTTATTGATTTATATGGCACCGCCATATTCCGCAGTGCTGTACAAAGGGATTTAAGTAACTGTTCTATATTGAAGACAATAATGGTCTGGATTCAATGAAGGAGATAAATCTATCTCAAGTAATTGGATAGCAAAACCTGCGTAGAACCCGACAGAAAAATATGCGATAAGTAATGGAGATACACGGATCAGCCGTAACATTCTGACCACCTGCCTAATATCGTGTCGGTCCCCCTTTTGACCCGTCGAGGCCTGGACTCCACTAGACTTCTGAAGGTGCTCTGCGGTGTCTGCACCAAGACGTTAGCAGCAGATCCTTTAAGACTTGTTTGTCCAGCACATCCCACAGATGCTCCATTGGATTGAGATCTGGGGAATATGGCGGCCAAGTCAACACCTTGAACTCTTTGTTGTTCCTCAAACCATGACTGCTTAGACCCAAGACACCACACCAAGCATGACCAAAGCCCACATCCACACCCAAAGAGAAGACGACACAGTTTGTGGGTAAGGGCATTGGCCACAGCTTTATTAAACATCATGAACCAGCACATTGTAACCATAAACATAATCATCCTGCCAGCTGTCGTGTTACCGACAGGCAGATACCCCAAACATTACCAAGAGCTCTCGTTCTGGGTACCATCAGCCTCCGCAGAACTCGTCTCCCCAAGTCTTCTTTATACACCGGATATCCAAGCAAAGGTGCTGGCCATGACTTCCCGCTGTGACTAAAAGAAAAGAAAAACCGACACCAGCACAGGAACAAAGATCACAACAAATACAGAAAAACAGGGGAGGGTGGGAGGGAAGCTCGTCCAGAGTGTCAAATGACTGAAGGTCAGAATAAGGAAAGTTTCCCCTTTATTCCTCCCCAGTACATTAAAGCAACAATGTCGCAACCCATACCCTGAACCGGACCATGAACTACTGACCCCAGGCAGGGGGACAGCAGTCATGTTCCCCCTTCCTGACCGTCCAGGGGGGCCCTTTCCTGAACCATTTTGGCTTTGTGCCCGGTGCCTTCAGGGAATACCGTCTCCATGAAAGGGTGGACATGGTCTGCAGCAATATGGTGGCACGTGTCAAAGTAACATCCTCGTGAATGGCAGGAGCCAAGGTTTCCTAGCAGAACATTTCCCAAAGCATCGCACCGCCGCCACCGGCTTGTAAAAAAAAAATAACTGTGTATTAAGCATTAACTCTAACACAATGAACTGCGACACGAGTTTGTAACATTATATATATTTTATATTTCATACATTATGTTACCTTTCTAAATTTTTTAATTCAGAGAAAAAAGGAAAAACAATACATAATATATATTATATATAATATTATAATATATTATTACATTGTTATATATTATCATTATTATTACATCTTGATTGAAGTTCATCTTTAAAAATAATATCACAAATTCAAGAAACGCTTGGAAAAATACAATTCCGTGCGCAGAGTACATGTTGGAGAAATAAACCTATTTACTAAACCAGAGTGATTACCTCTACAGACCGGATCTGAGCGCATGATGAAGCGGTGCTAACTTTACATCAAGTCATTCTATATACATATAAAAAAATTATACATTACAATTTAACCAATAACTGACAAACCAGCGACAGCCAACGGATTCCGTATATACAGTATATATATGCTGAAATATCTCTGGGAAAAAGTACCTGCAGCTCATTTTACGAGATGGTTTTAATTATCTAATCCATTTCGCTGCAATGACACAATGGGGTCTATCTAAAAGTGTTATAAAAAAAAATTGCCATAAACTTCACGCAGACGTACTGATACCGCGTTTACAGATCTCTTCTCACAAATTGGATCCCTTGGTCTATCTGGTATTTTTTATAATTTTTATAATTATTATCATTGTTATTTTTTATTATTATGATTATATTATTATTATTTTTTAATTTTTTTTATTATAGTTACTATGATTATTATTATTGTTGCTGTTGTTTTTTATTATTATTATTATTATTATTACTATTGTTTTTTTATTATAATTATTATGATTATTACTATTATTATTATTGTTGCTGTTATTTTTTATTATTATTATTATTATTATTATTATATTATTATTATTGTTATTTTTTATTTTTATTATATTTATTATGGTTATTATTATTGTTGCTGTTGTTTATTATTATTATTATTATTATTATTATTATTATCCTCTTGTAAATTTGTGAAATTAGTAGGTTGGTCAAGTGATGTCCTACAGGTTAAAATCAGGCACCAAGGACACTAGAAGGGAAGATGCACATAACTTCTAGTCTATAAAACTGGGGGCAGTTTGTTCCAATTTTTTTGTGGCGTTTGTGAATTTATACATTATAAATATCTGTGCTTAATTTTTAAATGTGAATTTTAATTTTTAGCTGCCACCTCCATGACGGTTAAAGCACCAAGTAATTCATTCAAAATCAAGTTTTCGGGGAATAAAGAATATTTAGGAATGCCATTTTGAATAGTAGTTTCATTCCAAGGAGGGGGATATTAGGAGCCGAGAACCACAAGAGAAGGGCCTTTAGATTCATTGTTTTTTTCTGGTTTATATTATATAATTCTCACCTTGGTAAATAATAAAAACGTTTAAAAAATATTTATAGCTGGCAAAGTGGCAATTATACTATATAAAGATTTTTTATTTATTTTAGAATATTTTTAGTCTTTGTTTTTAATTATTAAAAAAAAAATATTTTAAAAAAATAACATATTTAAATATTTTGGAAAACTAATTTTTAAAATGTTTCCTTGTAGCCAATGTGAATAATATTTTCAAAATGCAGTAGATGAATTATTTCGGCAACGGACGCACAATCATTCTACGATTCAAACTTTTTGCCTTGTACGTTTTGTGTACAATTAGAAAAATCTATAAATTATAAAAATGGAAATATCGCAGAGCTAATATTTAGTCATCGCCGGCGGGCGTTCCACGCTAATGTGGGACTAATTTAGTGAATTATCGATGAATTTGCATCTCTGAAAGAATCTTCTCACACTGATCTTTAGCATTTTTTAGGATGTGGTGATGTTAGCGCCGTCGGCGGCTTAATTGCGCAATGCATTATTAAATAAAAATATTCCGAGCCTCCTCAAAGATCGGAACAACACTGAGCGTCTGCGTGTCAACGTCTCTGTTCTCTGTTTGCGCACCTCCTGGCCTTAAACCGTTTTACCTTCAACTCCGAGTATCGACCCTCGGGCTTCACAGAATTCATTCCGACGATCCTGAGCGCCATTTGAGAGATTTTTTTATATATTTTTTTTTTTAGTGGCGGTGGGAAGCTCGATTCTATTGACAGGTGTCTCTATTTTTTTTTTTTACGGTTTTCAAAGGAAGGTTTGATTTTTTTTAATTTTTTTTTTCCCTTCATTTCTGAAATGTGTAAGATCATGCATAGATTTGACAAGGTCACGGAACGGGAACCTCAGTCCAATTATATAGGCTTTAAGGGTGTCCTTCATTTAAAAGAAGAGTGAGCTCTCTGAATATTAACAAGCTGTTCCCGGCAGTTAGGGATCCAAAAAATGTGTTACTGCAGGGGAGAGGGTGGAGGATGAATAATGAATGTCTCTTATTGATTATAGCAGTAAATAAAGGAATTCCCCAGGAGCAACGAAATGATCAAGGGACACGGCGGGGAGACTGGCGTACGCGGGCTCAACCGGCGCAGGCTCCTTTATGTTCTGTTTCATTTTATACCTTGTGGCGGCCGAGATCAATGGCCACTAGAGGCGAGTGTCTTATCCCAAATTAATCAGCTATTCTGTCTGTCTCTTCTGCATATATTTATGCAAAAGTGCCATAAACTGCATAAAGTGCACTTGAGATGCGGCCTTAAGTTAATCCTTCTTTCAAAGTTTTCTCTCTCTCTTTTTTTTAATGAAATGTTTGGAAATATTGAACATTTTTATAAGTTTTGTACTTTTTTTTTTTTGCTTCCCGTTATATATTGTCTTGGAAACGCAAAGTAAATATCTCGTTACGCAGGAAAGCCGTCTGTTTTTTTCTTTTTTTTTCTTCCTAAAGTAAGTCATTTCTGTAAAATTAGCAGATCTTATATTATTCAAGAGTAAAGATCACCCCCCAAAAATTCCCCAAACTAAATTTTAGGTCGGAATTGACCACTCTTGAGAATCTGTCATGGCTTCCCCTCCCTCACGCCTTTAGCAATTCACATCATGGTGATGGGAAAAGATGGCGGCGCTCGTGCTCCGTTGGTCAATTAGCAGTAGGGTACAGGAGACTTTATTCACATCTAGTGGTCTCGCCCCAGTCTTAATCAATTCTGTAGTGAAAGTCATTAAGGAAACGAGTTATGGGAACTTTAAAGCAGGTGGTCTTGCTGCATCATAATCCTGGATACACTGCATATCATCAGGGGTCTTTGATCGTTCACCACCTTAACGCTCCCCTCTTCTGGGGGGTCGGTGCGTAGGATGAAGTTCATCCGGGAGATGGAAGAGTTGGTGCGCAACGCAGGAGGTTACCAGGCACTTCTTCGTTGGGTTCCATTTCTGTCTTGGAACTTCTGTAAGGGTCTGCAGGAGGAAGCTCTGAGGGTGGGTAAGAGGATGTCTCTAGACCTTTCCGCGGGTGACCATAGTGGTTGGGGGATTCTGCATCGTCCTGGAGTGGGGTCATTTTATTTTATGTTATTTTATATCATTTATTTGGTGCGTCACATAATTCGTATATAATGTTGAAGTATTATGTAATAAACAGAGATTTATAAAATAAAAAAATAAAAAATTTAAGGGACAAATAGTTGAAATGAATGAACTTCTTAGTCTGAACGGTGCAAACATTTTTCTGAATTTATTCTACATTTAATTTTTACATTTTTCTTTAAATATACACCCTGACCCCAAATATATATACAATATACATGTCTCCCCTAAATGACCATCGTTCCATTCCTAAAATAATATTAAAACAAAAATATTTCACAGAACGCAGATTTTGGGATATTTAGGCTCACTTGTATTTTTTATGGATATTCTTGATCCGCGCAGCCGTCGCAGGAGGCCATATTGCTGGCACCAGTTTAAATCCGTGTAAATTTGACTGAAGCGCCATCCTCTATAATTATATTTCAGGCAATATTTTCCTTTTCATGCTTTTAGACAGAGCTAAACGGGTCCGTCTGATGTTTGTCTGGTTTTATCAGCGTTTGGCCAAGATCCGAATAATTACCTGAGCCGCTTGAACTCATCATTTCAAACGATGCCAAGGGGTCTGCCGACACTTGTAATTATTTCACTCGCTGTCAATGTACCAGGTGCTTTGTACAGAATCCCGAATTATAATTCCTGACAAAGCAACGGGTATTCATGTTTAACACAAAAATATATTTGGTTAAAATAATATTATTTAGTTTTGCTTTTTTTTTTTAAATGTATTATAAAAATCTAATAGAATTAATAAGTGGATAAAATTATAAGAAATGGACCCTCCATTAATATCATTTTTGGGGGTTCCTCTATACGAATCTACATAAATGCACCTGATAGGTTACAGTCTCTGAGTGAAGAGCTGCTTCCCCGGAACTCCGGTTCAGTTTCTCCAGGCATTTGGCCACGCCTCTTCCCCACACAGGTTCCGCCCACTTCCCATTGATTCAAACCTAGCTGACAATAGCCCTGCCCCTAAATGTGACAAACCCCACCGCCAGGACGCCCAGGAAGAGGGGAAGCTCCACATAGCCAGGAGGCAACGCATGGGCCAGAAACGCTTATCCTTCTGCATTATTCAGGCCTCTTCTGAGTATTTCCATAACAGGATGGCGGCGCCCTCACAATGAGGAAGATGGAGCAGCAGAGAGCAGAGAAAAAGAGAAGAGGACCAGCAGAGAAGAAGAAGAAGGGAAAGAAGCGGAGCTGTGGAGAAGCAGAAGTGGAGCTGGGGAACTGGTTGTCGAAGAAGGTAGGGAGACAGTGAGAGAGCGTGAGAAAGAGTTATAAAAAAACCAACAAATCACAAATCAAATTCAAGCTTTCTCCTTTGTTTTCCTTTATTTTGTTGAGGGTCCCTCTTCTTTTTGGACATTTATACGAACTTACCAAAATTTGTACAAATTACAATTTGTGCGAATGCAGTCTGAAGTCTAATTAAAATAGCAGAAAAAAAACATTAAAAGATCAGTCAACGACAACATACAAAACACATGTCCTGGTTATTGATCTTGATCTACACACAAACGGGACAAAAGAACAAAGAGCTGACAATGTCCAGTCTGGTATCTGGACCACTGACTTGGCCATTGTTGGGGGGGGAAGTTGTTTAACATAACTTGAGACTCAAGAAAGTCCCACTGGTGCTCCATTTAGACCTTTCACAAGTTGGTCACCTCAGGAGACCAACAAGGGCACTGTAGACTTGAGGCCCCTCCGAAATGAATGATGGACTCTCTGAAGGTAGGACGCAGATTTGCAGCAAATTGGGAGAAGTGAAAACACCTCGTAATTTTCTCACTTGGCCCAGTAAAAGTTGAGTAAAAGACATTCTAAACCCATCCGCACTTCAAACGTCAGTGTCTGTGATCGTCTCTCCCTGAATAACGAAAGCAGTTAAACATGGGTAACTCCGGCTTATAGCATGGGAAAAAAATTATATTTTTTTAATAAACAATTAATTCAGCTAGAGTAAGAATATAGTTATTCCAACTAGAAGTGGAATCCAAGAAATTAACTTGACCAATGAAGCTTCACAGATGATTGATACGTAACTATAGGATTGTAACGTAAGAAACATAATACAAGACGTTTTAAGCAGGTATCTCCTCCACCTTCATATTGAGATGGGAAACAGGAACATCTGACCTAACTTTAGGTCTCTTGCTAATTATTCTACATTGTCTCTAATACAAATAACATCGGAAATTGGTTAATTCTGTGGTCTTGGTTAGACCACTGCAGGTAAATGTCCAGAGAGTCACAGCATCCCTTGTAAAAGTCTGGACTTTTTGTGGCTTTATTCCTCATTTATTTCCCCAGAAAGTTAGATTATGACATCATACTGCAACTCAGCACTCAGCCTCTGTACTTTAGTTGAGAACGCTCTAACATAATATATAATAGAAACCTAAATTCTGTCCGTCATCAAGAGAACACTTCACTAATCATCAGATGACAAAAACAGTCTATATGTTGCATTAACATTTTCTTTAAGGGGTTAATCAGATCATTTTATCAATTTTAAAAAGTTTTAAATTCTATACTGTGGAAATCTTTCAAAAAGTGTCTCTTTGTATAAATTTAGAGATTTCATAATGGTTATTTTGTGTGTGCATTTTATTTACTGTATTATATATAATAAATAATAATAATAATAATAATTTTCATTGATTTACCAATAAATAATCCCTAAGAAGATAATACCAGTGCTAATTAATGAATAGATTAACATATGTTTATTATTATTATTATTTAAAATAAGGCAGTGTAGAATATTTACAATATATAATATATATTTATATATTTTATAAATTGAAATATATTTTCCTTAACATAATATTACATTTATATATATATATATATATATATATATATATATATATATATATATATTTACTAGAGGGATACATCAGCGGTAACCGAACTATCCTTTGGTTGTTATGGTCTAAGAAGGACTTCAGACAAATTTTTGCATCTCAATCCACCATCCATCTTGTTAGACAGAGCTTTTCTAGTCGTGCTTTATTTTTGGCTTGAAATCTACATAACAATGTCCATGGAGTTATGGATGGGGCACTGGGAACAACGTAGTAACATAAAATGAATTATGAATAGAAGGTTAAGTACATTTTAAAGCTCTTTTTTATAGTGTGTCGACATGAATAACAGAAATTAAAAGGACAGCATGTCACCAGCATCCAAATGTCTTCAACGTGACAATAAAAGCTCTTTTCACAATGTTGCGACCTGATAGCTTAAAATAAGACATTTTCAGGATGAAAGCGGTGCGTGTTATCTGGAAAACGCGTGGAGAATTAACATCTGAGTGGTTCGGCGGTATGTTGACTACATGCCAAGATCACGATGTTCCTTGTTTATCTTCTATGCGCACGTCTTCTGTTCTGATATTCATGGTCATCCATCTTGGGCATCAACAGATAGACAATGACACAAAGTGGAAATTTTAACATGAAAGAGAAGAATATAATTTAAAACCAAACTACAAATGGGAGAATATGATGTCCCATGTAAAGATCCAAACGAAAATGAAATATAATCCATCGCTTAATTAGACAACAATTAAAAACATCCTAGAGTAGAGATGCATGTTGAGGGTTCCGCCGCCTGGAGCACTAGAACAGATAGATAATGTCACCCACAGATAACAGTTCCAAGTCTCTAGGCAGATGGCCATCAAGAGGACCCATATTATTCCGGTCCTATTAATTTTATGTGTGATTCCTTTTGTTGTCTACAGTCGTCATTCATCATTTTTGAAACCCCTTGGAAACTGTTCCATGGGGTTGGACGCTTGGGTGCTATACTTACTATCTATACCGCCTTTAGGGAGAAGGGGCCTTTATGATATCATTTATCATCTTTAAAGCTCCTCCATTGGTTGTGTCGCTCAGGTGCAGAACGCTCCACCCTAAAGGTCTTCCGGAAGGTCAGGGAAATCCTCGCCAATTAATTTATCAACTTCTACATAATCTCAGTTCTGCATCATTGTGGTACGGCATGGCATGAAGGCCCCCCATATTGTCACGAAACCGTGTGGTAGAACATCCATCATCAATGATACTTCTCCCATTCCTGCGCCACCGCGGCACTGCGCTTACAATCTGTAACCTAATGGAGATGTCGGGGGAGTAAGGGTGGTACATTCATCATCTTTGAAACTCCTTCTTTTGGTTCAAACGCGGCAACTCATTCATCGCCGACTAAAGTTATTCATTCGCCGGAATCTTGCGTTTCCCGGTCCCCAACGATCTTGCCATGATAGGTAGCGGAGAATAGTTCCTCGGAATATCACCGGTTAAATAATGCATATTAATGTGGCCTCATTGCTTAAAATTTACTTGATGTTCTCAGCTTCCGCTGGTTTCTACAGCTGTTCTCCGTAATTATGTCTAATGTTTTAAATAGATCCACCTTTCTAAGGAAATCCTATTTCACAGTTCTTTACTTCAATGTCTCATCAGCTCCGGTTCCAGACCTTTGTTTTTACAGCCTACAGATAATAATTACTTGATCCATTAACTACTGAATTGAATTTGTGCTTTCGCTAGATGAACTATACACTTTGTCATTTGTACGTCTTAAGTCTTTATTTCCATTGTTACATGTAAACTATCATCTCCAGCCACTCGATTAAGTCATGGAATTGTATCAAGACAAATGCTTGTCCTGCAGTTGTTCCGGAAATTAATTTACAAAGACGGATCGCAAGACAACGCAAATATGTTGTTTGCTTTCATTGGCCGGTGAGCACAGGAAGCGCATTGGGTTCCGATCGTGGAACATCACGTTCGGGACACAGAATTGCAACAATTCCACAACTATTTCTCGTTTCTCGCGGTTATTTATTGGTTCTTACCCAATATATATCTCTGTTTCAGACCCATCTGCTATCAGCTACAAAACATTCCCTGGACATATTAAATTACTTAAATTATTATACCCACTTCAGTGCTTAGAACAACCTACTCATGACTTCATATGTCTTTTATGGTGCGAGAAAAAAAACTTATAAATATTCAATTAAGAGAGACAGACAAAGAGCCAGATTCACAAGATCAGAGAAGGGCATTGTGTTCGACAGACGTTTAATGGATTGTTTAGGGATAGTTTTTTAGGAAAATACGTTTTACTAGCCTCTAAAATCTATTTATTTGTTGGCTTGGAGACTTCTGGGTTCCCTACAACTTCCATAAATCTTTAACTGGTTACCTACATTCGAAAGACAACATCCGCACCGGCCAAAACCTTCGAAAGTTAGCCAAGTGCATTTTAAAGGTAGAATCGATGTCTTCTTGTCACTCAAGTTTCTGCTGTTGGAAGTCTTCCAGACGAAGTCTTGCTCACTTGATGTAAGAGTTTTTGTAGGGTTTTTTTCATAGTGAAAGGTGCTAGGTTAATACGCACACACAACACCGGGAACACCATTTCACCTGGGGTGTCCAATGCAAAAATATCTCTCAAGTTTGTGCTTTCCACAGCTAAGACGCAATTAAAATACTAACCCATTTCCCTGCGAAATCCCTACATCCTACATTCTGAAAGAAATCATCCGTCCTCCCCACCTTTTATATCTTCGGCCAATGACTTCTCCACGTCCCCCTCACTGTAATCAAATCATCCTCACCCTCTCCTTCTTTCTCATTCCCTTACAACCTTCTAATAGATTGTAAGCTCTCAAGAGCTCCATCTTTTTCTGTACCAGTATGTTAATGTTAACTTTGTACATAATGTACATTTGGAATCTGCTGGCATTCTATAAATAAAATGTATTAATAAGAAGAATATGTCCTTCAGTAAGGACCAGAAGAACCTCGGGTTTTTCTGTTGTCCATCTCATTGCGTCGTGAATCGCAGATGCCAAAGGTAAGCAAGTCCGACTCTTAGAACAACGTCTTCAGACCCCACCAGGAGATGTCTATATTGTTACACTGTGCATGTTCTTTGTCACAAATTATTACAAAAGAATAGCCAAAGAATCCTTTTTTTAAATAGATTGTCAATGAATGGATACTTAAAAAAACTAATTAATGAAATGCGACTCCAGCTTTCGTTACCTGGGCAAACACAGCACCTCGCTTCTTGACCACAATATGAACTTCATATGCACTTTCAACTTAGGGAAATCTTTATGGCTCACAGAGAGACTGGTTTTCTCTAGTGGAACCTTCTCTCCTGAGGCAAACACTTCTGAGACCTCTTAGGTACCCCCAGAGAGATAGCTACAAAAACGTATTAGCATAAATGAAGCATTTGTGCCCTATTAAACATACTGAACCATAAAAGAAAGTAAAAGTCCTTACGCAACACGAAAAGGCATTGTACATGGAGAAGATTCCATTTAGACAGCTCTCAACCACATGGTACTATAAAATAAATTGACCATTTATACCACTTCAAATGTAGCAACCTCAAATAAATCCACATACGTTTTAGTATTAATGTGAAATCGTTTCACACTTTGCAATTTCCAAAAGCTTTGTATTACAAAGATGGGGTGTGAAGAGCAGACCGGTTAGTCTATCACGTCAAGTCTGGTTTTACACCTTCCACAACTTAGATACAAGAATAGAAGGAACCCATTGGCCTGTTAAGCCCTTTTTGAATCTTTGTTTCTTTTCCAATTGTTTTGGCCCAAGCTTTCCAGAATTCCTTCACTGTGTCTGTATGGTTTTCAATGGAAGTCTTTTCCAGGTATCTATTACCCTTTCTGTAAAGTAGAATTTCCAACATTACTCAAAACATGGCACCACCTTTAATGGCAATAACTTGAAATATTGCTTTCTGTATGACTTTATCAGCCTCTCACACTGTTGTGGAGGAATTTCAGTCCACACTTCTTTATAACGTTGCTTCAGTTCATTGAGGTTTGCGGGCATTTGTTTATGCACAGCTCTCTTAAGGTCCCATCACAGCATTTCAATTGGGTTGAGGTCTGGACTCAATTCTTTACTTTTTCAGCCATTCTGTTGTAAATTTGCTGGTGTGCTTGGGATCATTGTCGTGTTCCACGACCCACTTTCAGCCAAGCTTTATCTGTCGGACAGATGGCCTGACATTTGACTCTAGAATATTTTGGTATACAGAAGAGTTCATGGTGGACTCAATGACTGCAAGATTCCCAGGTCATGTGGCTGGAAAACAAGCCCAAGTCATCACCTCTCCACCACCATGCTGGACAGTTGGTATGAGATGTTTGCTGATATGCTGTGCTTGGTTTTCACCAAACGTGTGCATTATGTCCAAACATCTCCAGATTGATGGACAGCAACAATTGCTTCTCTAAGATCATTGCAGTTGTCTTTCCTTCTTGGCATTGTGTTAACAAACGCCTCAATGCTCCAAACCAGCAAACTGCTAAAATTTGGGCTTTTATAGAGGTGCTCACACTTGCTGATGATCAATGAATCAAGGATATTTGATTAGGAGCACCTGTCTGCTACTTACCATCTTAATTCTTATGAAAGCAGTAAGGGTGTACTTAGTTTTTCACACATGGCTTCTCCACTTTGGCTTGATTTTTGTTGAATAAATCATGACATGGCACATGTTGTTGTTCATCTGAGGTTGCAGTTAACTAATTGTTAGACCTGCTAAGGGACAGTTGATTATTATTATTCCCTGCTATGTAAAACCAAAGAATTAAAAGAGAGTTTACTTTCTTTTTCACAGGTTTGTAGATATGCCACTGATCGTAGTAGTAAGTCCTGTCACACGCCACAGAAGGCAGGTAATTCTAGAAATGTAAACTTACGTCATTTTACTTGTTACTTGTGCCATTTTAGCAAAGAACTAAGCACTAACCAGAGAAAGAGAGAGCGGTCCCAGCATAGTCTAAGCACCTTGTACCCATGGCAAGAAGACAGGGATAGTATGGTGGGGTGCTTAGCAAAAGCAATTACCTAGGCGCCAGGATCACAAGTTCTCATTAGCATTAGATGTATAATGTTCTAGCCATATATGTAATTCTCAGAGCTCAGAATTTTCAGGTAACATTGACAGTGCTAGAACTTTCAAGCATGGGACAGGTAACACATCACACTGACACGTGGCACCGGAGCTGAGCACCACTCCAGGAATATAAAGCAATTATCCGTGATTGATTCACTTCCTGTGAAAGGTCGGGGTATGAAGACTTTCTTTGTCAGGTGGTTGTATAAATCACTGCTAATTGAATGGGCCTCCCGGAGAGCTGCCATTCTAGCTGCCGTGTGTAGCCGAACCAAGGGGGACCTTACCAAGTGATTTATATTCCCCGAGGCTTGTTAGAACAGAACAGGATCACATTTGTACACCTGGTATGGTGTCAATGGCACATTCTGTACAAACACTTGTCAAGGCTGCGTTATCAACTTACTCGGGCCCTACTCATTTATACCCAGTCATCCTTTAAAGTAAGAAAGTTAGATTTTTCTCCTCTTTCCTCTACCATAAGCACATGCACTCTAGTGTTCCATTTGAAATAAATGGGAATGTAGCAGCCAATCACATGTATGCTAACTGGGCATTCCAATTGGCTGCCAAAAAAAGCTCATTCAAAATGGACTCCATTATCCACTTTCTGTAAACCAAAGCCTGGAGTGTTCCTTTAAGTCAGGTCAGTCTTTCTAAAGAGGAACTGTCATATTCTCAGTTATCCTAATTCTTATAGGTACATAATAATGCCAACGGGGGCCAGAATGGGCCGGATTGGGCCTTGACTGGGATGCCAAGTAGGGCTAGGCCTGACAGCTTTTTTTGGGGGGGGGGTTGGGAAGTTATTTAAGGATTAGTGTCATTAGGTTAGGGGCCATTTTGTGTGTCACCCTACCTCGTGACTAATGAGTAATATGCCTGACTGATGTACCCCTTGAGGGTATGTAGAGGTAAAATACAAAATGAAGCTGAGGTCAAGTGACTGTACTAGGGAGATGAGCCGAAAGGTTGAATAAACTTTAATACAACTCACAGACACTGCGGTAACACCGACGAAGTGACGTAGGAGCACCAGAGGGTGACCGGTAAAAACACCACAGAAGTCTCTACCAAATGCTAACTAAACGACTCACTTATCAGCTTTAATGCGGCCTTCCCTCCCAGCAAACAGCATCTACAGTTCGGTTTGGGGCAGAACTAGGCTACCTGTTGGCCACCCCTGGAAGAATAAAACCATTACAAAACATTTATATATTGTGGTTCAAGTAGCAAAGGAAAATGGTCGCCAACATCCTATTGGCTGTAGGGTCACCGTAACATCATCCAACCAATAGGAAAGAGAGATCTTATTGGGAGTACCAATAGGGAGTTCACAGAAGAGCAGCAGAAAAACGGAAGACTTATGTTTTCAAACAAAAACCTAATTTTGATTAATAATCACGATAAAGCAAACGGAGCTTTGTGACCGTTAATTGTCTTGTGATGTCTCTTTTTAGAGTGAAACTGTATCCAAATTGCTAAATTTCTGCAGTTCTTGTGAACGGGCTGTCATATCTCTCCACTTTTCCCCCCCATTTGACGTATACCTGGATGGCAATATCCTCCCCTTCAGTCCAAAACCCCTCTAAAATAAAACCTCAGGAAGCCACCGGAGCGATATTCGGCATCGGAGTTTCTTGGGACATAACAGCTGCTGTCACCCCTGACTGCTGCAATTATCCTTACAAGTCATGCAAAAATGAGTGCCGGTACCAAACGGAGCCTCCGCTGTCATAAAACAAAAAGCCTTCCGGCTGATTGTTAAAGGCATTTTCCACACTAAGGATTGGTTATTCGTTTCTCCCTTTTTTTTAGCTGGTGATACGAAACAAGGAAGAGGTGTTTGAAAGCCTCTCGACAGCACATCAGCGGTGGAAACAGCAGCCGCGATGGCTAATCCATGAGATTGATTGATATTCCTGCAGGAATCCCAGGTGAGTACCTATTCATCCGAACCGACACCTCTACGAGAGGCGTTACTAATTGGTCTTGCGGCTCTCTCGCGGATTTCGCATTTTACCGTCTCTTTTTTTTTGCTGCTGGGGCTTTCTTTTGATATCATTTTTGTGCTTTTTGTATCCTCCTTCCCCCATCTAGTCTGGTTTATTCTATTTAACCCTTTCCAAATTTACTAATATCTACAAATAGTTTAGTTTAGAATAACATGGCCAGGGTGCAATTTATCTGTATTACAGCCCAAACCAGAAAGCGATGGCTTAAAGCATCATCACCAGACTGGTGGGAACTGGAGTCTCCGGGTCAAACGCTACTTCTCCAGGCCTATAGGTTAGTGGAGCTCGGTCACACTCTCCCCGTGCTTGGGTTCCACCCATTCCCATCCACTAGCCACTCACTTCCCAGTCCTAACTGAGGCTAGCTCCTCCCCTGTGCATAACTAGCCCAATCCCATATCACGTCCACACCCACAATCAGGAGCAGGTGAAGGGGAGCTCCGGGTGGCCATCGCTGGGAAGTTGTGCGGTGCGTTCATCAAGTTATCGACCAGTGATGGCCAAGTGCTTTCCCGGCTCTTGTCTCATGCAAAGAAAGTGGGAGAAAACATTCACCCATAGCTGAAAAAACAAAACAAAGTAACACCTTCTGCCCCCTGAAAATGATCAACAGTCATTTATGTCATGAACTTTGGGGCCTTTATCTCAAGATCCGACTGACTTTACAGCAAAACGCAACCCCTTGCAAAAAGTGTCATCGCTCCCAAACCGTTCACACAACTTCTTCTGAGAAGTCGTATTTTTCCCTTCTGTCAGCAAGTTTATTTTTTTTCCCGTTTCCCTCTGAAAGCCTTGTTTTTGTTTTGTTTCTGTTTTTTTTTTGTTTCCTAATTCCGATTTTTTATATTTTTTTTTTTCCTCGGTGTTGTAGATGCTCATTAAAAATTCTCCTCACTTTCATTTTTTTTTTATTATTGTTATCATTATTATTATTTTTATTATTTTTTATTCCCTCCACCCCGTTTATACAACCTCCGGTCAAAAAAAGTCGCTGTTCTGTTTTGATGCGCAGTTATTATTGAGGGCGTCAAGGGTTTTTTGTTTAGTTTTTTTGTTTTTAGCTTGCTGCACATACGCACATAAAGCCAATCAATTATGCATCAAATGACTTTTGAATCTTTACTTTTTTTGTCTTTGCACCTTGAAAGGATGGCTGCTGGCAATGACTTTGTATGCCATCAAATAACAATGCTTAATTGGCAAGCGACTAGCGCACCATATAAGCCCTGCTATGATGCCGCAAACAGCTCACGGAATGGGGGGCCACCAGGCTGCTCCCACCTCCCAACCAGAAGAACGGCAGATAAACCCCCGAAGAAAGCGAACGGAACCCAGCATCAGCCGGCTCGTTGCTTTCGATACCTGCTGAGTGTTTCTGGAACAATCCGTTGCGTTCTATTGGAATGCCTGCATGTTCACGCCGGCCACGGCTCGGCTCGCTCGTCTAGTAACAGAGGAAGGAATTCATTATGGAGCCTCCTCCGCTTTTTTTTTTTCTTAATATAAAACATGTTTCGGTTAAAATTGGCCATATCAAAAAACGATCAAAAAACTCTCTCTTCCCGGTTAAGAAGCCGAAATGTGATTTTCCCGAAATCTTCCGTTTTATTACTCGTTTTTGAGATCCCGCAGCCGTCGCCTATCTCAGGTAACCCGGTTTCTCGAGTCGCGGACGCAAACAGCCCCGGCGGATGGATGGAGGAATGTTTCCCGCCGGTCCGAGGAGCTGAGATTAGGTTTAGACCGCATGAGTCCTCGGAGATAAGAAAAAAGGGAAACATTTATTACCGACTTACTGTAAATGCCGAGTGGTTTCACAAACTGAAAGATTTATTTCGGGTTTTCAGCTTCGAAAACCAAATTCGTGTTTCTTTTTCAAACATTCAGTTGCCATATTTATATAAAAAACTACTAATATATAGAAATATCATGAAAAAAACCCTGATTTTTCATTATTTTGTGATGTACTATAATTATTATTGAATTTGTTTCTGTCCCAGTTGTTATGTGATTCACTACTTGTCATGTCCTGTTCGCCCATTGTACAGGGCTGTGGTATAGGATGGTGATTTACCAGTCTTACCATTGGAGCTATTCCAATTCACTGGGGTAACAGAAGCCCCGTACATTGCAGGGGCGCCCTGTCTAGTGGGGGTCCCCAACACCAGTTTTTCCAACCTGCCCCTGGCCCGGGCTGACCGCTAGGCCAGCACTGCGGGGCATGCTGACTCAGGTCCAACACGTTGAGTCTGAGTGCCGGGGTGTGATGTCATGTGTGATGTCATGTGTCATGTCATGTGCGAGGACCGCTAGGGAGCAGAAGGGCGAGAACCGGCCTACCCCCCTGAGCCAACAAAGATAGGTGTATGTGTGTGCAAATCAGTATGTCAGTACGTGTAGGTATGTTGTATTTGTGTACAAGTATATTGGGGTGTGTATTAGTATATGAGTGTGTGTAAGCGTGTTATGGTGTGTATTTGTTAGTATGTGTGTGTAAATATGTTAATATGTTACTGTGTGTGTGCTGAAGTTAATATGTGTGAAAACATCTTACAGTATGTAAGTATATAAGTGCATGTAAGCATGTTAGTGTATGTAAGTATGTTATGGTGTGTATGTGTGTGAATATGTGCGGTAAGTATGTTACTGTGTGTTCAAGCATGTTAGTAGTAGTATGTAAGTAATGGTGTCTATGTGTTAGTATATGTGCGAATATGTTAGTATGTTACTGTGTATGTAAGCATGTTAGTGTGTGTAAGTATGTTGATGTGTGTCTATATGTATGAGATGAGCATGTGTATCACAGGGGGGCCGCGGTATTTTTTGTTATGTCACTGCACACCAGTCATACCTGCTAACTCTCACGGTTTTTGCACCAGTCTCAGGGTGAAGGGGCAGATTCTCAGGGTTTTTACCCCAGTCTCATGGTCTCGGGGTGAAGGGGCAGATTCTCAGGGTCACCCAGTCTGGAGCCGACTCCTTCATATTCTCCTCCGATTCAATGATATGACAGCTGGAATCCCTGCTTTAACACCCCTTACGAAAAATTACTGCAGTTTTTTCTGAAGTAATACTGCAGTTTTACTGCACATTTTTTTTTATATTGCAAACCTACAGTTGTACTTCAATGTACTGCAGCTTTATTGCATTTGTACTTCCGTACAAAAATAACTGCAGTAAAACTGCGGTACAGTGAAGTACAAATGCAGTAAAACTGCAGTAAATGTGCAGTAATATTGCAGTTTTTTCATGTCCAAAAAACTGCAGTATTACTTCAGAAAAACTGCAGTATTTTTTTGTAAGGGACAGGTGACTTCATTCAGAATATCTTTACCGCCTGACAAGTCACGGTTTCCATAACGACCGTTATTGGAACCATTCGGTTAATTGAAGTTTTCCAGGCATGGTCATCATAAGCAGGCAACGTACAAAATCTTATTGTGACGCATCGTTTAAAGGAGACGTATTTGTCTCTGGCACGGTATGATGTTGCGGCGTGACACGTACATGCGCGCACTGCTGCCACCTGCCTCCGTCTCCTACCAAACCACCCCAATTACTGCCTTAAATACAGAGAAGGAACAGATGTTTTATTATGTGGCCTGCTCTTCGCTCCCGCTGCTGTACGAAGCTCACCTCCGTGACGCGGAGGCCCGGGGGGCTACCCTCGCACACGTGAAAGAGTCGTGTCACGGCACCTGTCACCAGAGCTGCTGCTAAAAAAAAAATCACCCCCCCTGCCACCACAGAGGGGGCAAACGCCGGGAACCGGCAAAGACGCAGCGAGTGAGAAACACGTCAGCATCAGCCCCGTCGCCGCGCAGGTAACAGCTGATGATGGCCACGGGCCCGCAGCATCAGTCCTGCTACTTCTTCAAGGAGCCCATCCTGCCGAGAGAAGCAATCAGCCATCTGCCAAGCCGAACAGACCTTATCTACGTTAAATCCAGCGTTTAAACGCCCTCCTCGGCTCCCTTCTTCCTCCCCGTTGAGTGATTTACCTGCTCACTTAACAGAGAAACAAAAAAATATGAATTTCCCAATTTCACCTGATTTTTATCTCATTTTCACAGCTTTATTTCCCGGACTGGGGGGAAATATAAATATTTTTTATGCTCGATTTTCTCCATATTTTATAATAATGGAAATGATGGGACTTGAACGGTGTCTTTAAACAAAAAGTTTCAAAATACTGTCTAATGGGTTAAATTGTGTGTACAAATATATAAATATATAGAAATATACTCCCTTGTGCCAGCTCAGCTGGCAGGCTGCACCATGTATCAAATTCCTGATCTGGAAAGCTACATTATTTCTCCAGCTGCAGTGCATGATCTGGGTACATTCATTGCTCCCTACCGTCCTTGATTCATTTGGGGAGTCCTTCTTTAGCCAAATTCCACGTGTCCTCTCTTGCCTCCCTTGATACTCCTCTCTTTCTTACCTCTTGCCTCTATTTCCTTCCCCTCGCCATTTCTCCTTTCTTAACGCCTCCTCCTCAGTGCCCCTCTTTCCTCCTGTAATGCCCTTCTTTCCTCCCCTGTGCCCCTTTATCCTCTGTTGTGCCCCTCTTTCCTCCCTTAATGTCCCTCTTTCTTCCGCTGTGCCCCTCTATCCTCCTTTGTCCCCCTCTTTCCTCCCCTTACGCCCCTCTTTTCTAGGAGGTCAGAATGTTTGCTGTGTATGAGGGGATCGCAGGGTTCTACAGCCCTAAAAGCTCCGATAATGTGTATAGAAACAGCAGGGAATGGGTTAATAAATTAAACGTGGTAAATAAACCCCATTATTCTTCTTCTAAATGCCCCACCCAGTTACACAAATTCTTTGTAGTGTAGATTTTTGCCGTTTTGGTAATTGTACATTTTTAATATTCACTGATTCTAGTAAGGCTCAGATCACTTTATTTTTGGACCATCTAGAGGTTCTGATCTATTTAAACTATGAGGTCTTAGGAAGCTCCATCTTAATTTTTCCTCCCCGCGGATCTTAAACCTCTGTTTCCGAATTCAAATCGACAGATTACGTTCGGATTTAAGTATCTCTCGGAGCCGAATCCGATCCCAGAGAGTTTGCTTTTCCCACCGGCAGCCCCCTAAACTGTATCCAATTAACGGAAACACGAGACGGGCGCTACGGCTGCCAGAAGGAATGGCACAAAATTTATTCCGCCCCTATAAAGCTCTATAAGTGCTCAGATCCACATTTTTCACCCCCGTCTCGGAAAACCGATCCATCAAGTTTAAAAGGCAGTTTTTTGTGATATAAATCCACGGCGGTGAGCTTTTTATGGACAGCGCGAGTATTTTAGTAAACCCTGGAACACCTGTTCAAACAGGGGGAGCCTTTACGGAGGGCTCATAAATTTCTCCGTGTGGCACGGCGCACGCTGGCCACGGAGAATCACGAGCGAACCTCCCGGGACTCCGATCCAGCCTCGGAAAATCACGCGAAGACAGGACCGAGGAAAATAGTCCAGTTGGGAGCCATCCGAAGCTGCGCAAGCACAATGGCCGTTAAATGCATATTAGCAGAGACCGTGGGGGGGGGGGGATTGATGGATTAAAAAGGGCTGTAAGAATAAAAACATGTTAACCATTTGAGAGCCAAGGGCAAAAAATATCAGACTTTGACCCCCTCCTTGGTCTTTAAAGGTTTAAAGAATATCCTTTTATTTTTATTTATTTTATAAAAGTATTTTTAATCTGTTGGTTTATCTCGGTTAAGAGAAAAGTTATAAAATGCTATAATTATTTTCCTATATTTCAGAGGCTTGGGGGTTTTTAACCCAGTCTCGGTGGGGAATGGGGCAGATTCTCAGGGTTTTACCCCAGCCTCGGGGTTTCAGGGTGAATGGACAGATTCTCAGGGTTTTTTCCCCATTAAAATATATACATTTTAGAAACACGCCTTGTGTGTGCCATGGGAGCAGCTGTATTAGCTTCCTGTTCTCAACATCTGCATGATTATTCCTCCCCATTAAGTTATCTCTTCCTTGTTTTTAAGTTGCTGGTTCAGGCGGCCTTTGGAATGGAGAGAGAGAACAAGGAAAAGAACATGGGTTTTATAAGGAGACGAGGAGATGAGCGGGAGAAGGGTGGGGGACAAGAGATAAAAAAGAGAAAGAGATGAAAGAGAAAGGAGAGAAAGAAAGGGAGAGGAGTAAAGAAGGAGAGAAAAAAAATGAGGAATGAGAGGAGATGGAAGAGATACAAGAGAGAGAAAAGAAGATGAAGGGAGAGAAGGTTTGTTTGCATAGATGGGAAGAGAAGAGGAGAAAAGAGAAGGTGCAATGAGAGACAAGAAGAAAGAAGGAAAGAGAGACAGAATAGAGAAAATTGAGGGGCCACACACTTACACATACATACACTCACACACACACACACACATACATACACTCATACACACACACATACATACACTCATACACACACACATACACTCATACACACACACACACATACATACACTCATACACACATACATACACACACACACATTCATACACATACACACACACATATACATACACACACATACACACACTTACACATACATACACTCATACACACACATACATACACTCATACACACACACATACATACACTCATACACACACATACATACACACTGTGACAGAAAGCAGGGGATGATAATAGAGGGAGTGTATATATCCCCTTATATTTTGCAGGGTGGTTACCCTCAATAGTTTTTAACTTTTTACCAGCCCCAGGGAGATGTCTTATTAATAATGAATTGTTGGATGTCTGTTACTTGTGTATTTTGGGTCCCTGGGGTGGAGCATTTGGAGAGTAGGGTGGGCCAGTGCTCCAATCCACATTTTGTGAGCAGCCGAAGACCAGCAGGTGAGAATCCAGTCCGGAGATTCACGGATACTCTCCTACTACTCACCTGGTTCCACTAATTAGTGGGAGAGGCAGTTAAGTAGCCTCCTGATCTCAGAGCAAAGGAGATCATTTGGCTCCCTGAGAGAGAGAGGGAGATAGGGAGAGAGGGAGATCGTTTGGCTCCCTGAGCGAGAGGGAGAGAAGGAGAGAGGGAGAGAGGGAGAGAGCTGCCAAAATACTGCTTTTTTTACATACAATTTTGTTATTTTGTTTGTTGGAACGGATAAGTCGCCCAACTGCAGTTAGGTTGGAGAAGTAAGTGAGGCTTCACACAGAGTAAGCGAGTTGCATGAGGGAGTGTGTGTAAGTTTCTGGGTGTGTTAGTTGGTGCTCACAAGAGCGAGGCTTTTTGTTTGGATTTATTTATTTTCTGTAATGCCTGTGGTGACAAAATAAAAACAGGCCCAGCCTTTTATGTTACCCTCCTCGTGTCTGAGCCGTCTCTGCAGCCTGGTAGACTGTGTGTGAGGAAAGATTCCCGGACAGAGTACCAAAGTGAAGGGGTATTGTGTCACAACACACATACACTAACACACCCAGAAACTTACACACACTCCCTCATGCAACTCGCTTACTCTGTGTGAAGCCTCACTTACTCTGGCGGCCCCACCGAAGCCCATCCGCACCTCTGTCTACAAACCGTCCTCAGCCCAGCAAATTCCGGGTCATCGGACTCGAGATTTACCTCTTCTTTACGAGACTCTGCCGGCCAAACAGGGACCGGCGGCAGCCTTATTGGTGCCACACATTGCTACGTAGGTAGTTTTCATTGAAAGGCTCTGCAGTCCCGTTAGCACTAATGTGCAGCACAAACGTTATAAAACAGCGATTAATCTGCACGAGGCTTGATTTATAAGAAGAGCGTGACTGATATATAAGCTCTGCAGCCAATTAGCAAATAATGCCGACTTCCACAAGTCAGCACTTTCCTCACTTCGGACGTGTGCCTAAGTCGATCAATCTCCGCGTCCATCGGGGTAAACGATGACTGACACCAGAGACCGAAGGCTTGGGGATTCACAAACGCTGCGTGGGCCAGCCGGACCGGGAAAAGATAGTTAGGATGCCAGAAGATTTTTATGATCACAGGATAACACATACCGTATTCAGAGGTTTATTCACCAAAACTGCTACTTCTGCGCTGTATATCTTTGGATATACCTTAAATCTATAGCAGGTGAAAAGCCTCCTTGATGGCCCCCTTTTTGGCTCTGATACCCCTGATGCTCATACTGTTTACACATACACATCTATGCTAACACACAAACACTTACATACACACATCTATGCTAACCTATACATACAAATCCACGCTAACACACAAACACTTACATACACACATCTATGCTAACCTATACATACAAATCCACGCTAACACACAAACACTTAAGCATACACATTCATACTAACACACAAACACTTACACATTCATGCTCACACACATTTAAGTTAACACACATACTTACATTCTCATTCTAACATATATATACATTCATACATACTTCCTCTCACTCACTCGCTTCCTCCGTCTCGCACCCCCTTTACCTCACTGGCAGCTTTCTCTCTGGCTACATGCACACTGCGGGGTCACGTAACCTTGCATCAAAATCTTGGGGCCCAGTACAAAGCTAAAGATCTGCCCTGCTCCATGATCACAATGGGGCCACCAGGCCCTAAAGCTCGCAGTGGGGCCATGAGGCCACAAAGTACAGAGTCGAGACACCAGGTCCAAAGTCCGCAAAGACTCCGTACCAAGAATCAGAACTTAGGGGGCTCAGGCTTGGGTAATGGGCCACAAGCACCAATGAAGGGCCCATGGCGGGCCTCTCTGACAAAATCTATGAAATATATGTAATTTTGGGTTTTATTTCTCTACGTTTCCCTTCTCTTCGGGAAACAATTTCAGGGGGAAGGAATAGCGAGACGGATTTTCCTGCGTCTCCCACACCGATACATATTTATGTCTTTATAAGAGTATAGTGAGTGCCGGAGACCACGAGGCCCATAAATCACCATCATCTGACTTTCTCATATAAATCACTGTCACCGGCGGCCCCCACGGCATCTGAAGGGCCGCTCGACGTGGGAGTTTAACAGTAAAGACACAGACAGGGGTGACGGAGGAATTTTCACAGTGGGTCCTTTCAATGGCTTCCCCTCCACTTGGCTCTGACCCGATTTTGACAACAAGATCCATCACAATTTACTACATAAAAAGTGCGCATCGCAGCAGCGTGCGGCCTGCAGAGGCTCCATTGTTATCGCTCGGGATTGTCTTCTGAAACCCATTGAATGGGGTGGAAAAAAACCGCTTTGCGGGCCGATTTGGGATGCAGTTTTAGTACAATGTTTATGGAGTTTAAAAGACTCGTATATTGGCTTCCAATGGACCATGATCTGGAAACTGCGCGCATGCATAATAATTGCACCGTATGTCAGCCACCGAGTATACTGGGAACTATAGAATGTCAGCCACCGAGTATACTGGTAACTACCGAATGTCAGCCTCCGGGTATACTGGTAACTACCGAATGTCAGCCACCGAGTATACTGGTAACTACCGAACGTCAGCTACCGGGTATACTGGTAACTACCGAATGTCAACCTCCGGGAATACTGGTAACTACTGAATGTCAGCCACCGAGTATACTGGTAACTACCAGATGTCAGCAACCGATTATACTGGGAACTACTGAATGTCAGCCACTGGGTATACTGGTAACTACCGAATGTCAGCCTCCGAGTATACTGGTAACTACTGAATGTCAGCTACCGGGTATACTGGTAACTACCGAATGTCAGCCACCGGGTATACTGGTAACTACCGAATGTCAGCCACCGAGTATACTGGGAACTACTGAATGTCAGCCTCCGAGTATACTGGTAACTACCGAATGACAGCCACCGAGTATACTGGGAACTACCGAATGTCAGCCTCCTTCGTCTCTGAAGATTTGTAAAAATAGGGGGTTTTTTTGCTTTAACCCTTTCAGTGCCAACCACGTTAACTTCAGGCAAGGTTCGGCCCATTTGATCCCTGCTACCACTCAGGGATCGGGTATTGCCATCGGACAGCCCCCCTACCGCTCTAAACCCCCCTTCCCCAAAAAGACAAAAAATTGTAACAAAGTAATAAAGCCGAGGTGTGAAAAGGGTGCTGTACTTGGAGACGTTTATATTTTCTGCCTATGTTTTGTGTCTTTAACATAATTTTGTAATTTAACCCTTTATAGTGGCCCAGGGCATGTGTTTGATAAATAAATACCAATTGGGGGGGGGTTTAGTACATTATTACATTTTACTAAAAAAAAAGGAATTTGGGGGGAATTAATAGAGAAAAATATGTTGTATTGAACCCCCGGGAGTCAAGCGGTTAGTTGTGAAAAATCACAAGAGTTGACATGTTTGTGGGTATTGTGTAATATTTCATAAATAACAGAAAAGGGATGTTGTGTAACGGTAACTTTTTATAGCGCCGTCCTGGGTTCCGTCTTGGCCCGAATGTCGCAATTTCTCGAGGAGGAGATCTTTTTCACACAAATGGCCGGCGTTTAAGTTAAAATGAGTAAATGAATGAATCGGGGGGGGGGGCGGAGGTTTTGGGGATGCCGGGAGTCTTGCGGCGATTTGTCGAGGCAGCACGGTAACCTTTAGCCTATTAGCGCAGACGGCAGCGGCAATTGCCTCGTATCATCCGATTTCCATTAGAGATAGCGGCAATAAAGGGGCTCGGGAAACGAGTGAAATTAAAGCCAAATTGAGTATGTGGCAGATGCTTTCTAAATTATAGTTATTGTGAGCGGCACTCCGAGCTTATCAGAAGCTCCATTAATTCCCGGGCTTTTGATTAAAACATCCCGGCTAATTCCATTCCAGAGCTGGACTTTATTTATGCAGAATCCGATTAATTACGTCCCCAAACATCCCCGACCCGTTCATCCGCTGGCGGCGGCTGCTTATAAACGCAGAACATGCGCTGATGTGCCCGTTGGTGGCCAGGATTACAGGCGCAGAGTCAGTGCATACCTGCCGAGTGTCCCCGTTTCGTGTGGCCAGTCCCTGAGAAACTTCCATCAGCAGATCAGAGGTTTACACCCACAGGGGGTGGCCAAGGGTTAAGGTGCCAGGCAAATGTAACGGGCACAAGGACTCCAATAACCCCTCAGGAGTGTTGTATCCCTCTACCTGCTGTCAGAAAGGGGGTCAACGTTTGGATTTTTTACCCCTGCAAGGCTGTTAAATCACATTAGTTACCCACATTTACCAGGGTTGTCATTAAACAGCTTGATTAGTAGATTATCAGCGTCCTTAATAATGAGATATTCACCCCCTCCCCCGCTTTATTTTCTATGACCCACCAATTTCTTCGCTCGTGAATTTTTACCATTATGCACGGTCATTACCCCGATATCGTGTCCTTTTCCTTCTCTGAATACCGATCTCTTTCATCACTGTCATCCTTTTGATGCACTTATAGAGGGTGGTGGATTACTTTACTGAGAGGGTGGTAGATAAGTGGAACAGCCGCCCAGCAGAGGTGGTAGAGGGTAATACAGTGAGGGTATTAAACATGCATGGGATAGACATACGGCTCCTGAATCTAGGACGAGACCAACGACTGATTAAGGTCATCATTCTATGATTCTAGAAGTGTCCCAAGAATGACATCTCAAATCTTTCATCCCCAACTAATAATACTTCTTTAAAAAGTCCCGAAATAAAGCGGGGCATCGGAAGAGACTACAGCATATCCTTCAGGGAACTTCTTCTGCTTTCATGTTATGTTCTGGTAAGAATTGTCGCAAAGACAATGCTGCCTGTAACATGCTTTCCTGGTCACTTAAAAGAAAAACAGATTTTATGCATTAAAATAACATGAATTGCATCAGTAATCCAGCGCAGACGGGGTTAATGTTGTGAATGACGATTGTAGCTGGAAACGGCTGATTTTTAATGGAATCTCTTTATAGGCGTACAGAGGCCCTTTATCACTCCCATCACTCCTGTGTTCCAAGAGCCCTTTATCACTCCCATCACTCCTGCGTTCCAACAGCCCTTTATCACTCCCATCACTCCTGTGTTCCAACGGCCATTTATCACTCCCATCACTCCTGTGTTCCAATGGCCCTTTATCACTCCCATCACTCCTGTGTTCCAATGGCACGTTGCTTTTGCTGATCCAACTTTAAAAGGCTAATTGATGGTCAGAAAACCCTTTTGCGATTATTACAGCCAGAAATGTCCTTGATTTCCATGAAAGCAGCTCAGTGACCCCAAACTTTTGAACGGCCGTGTGTTTATATACCTTCTCTGTTAACCCCTAATGCAACAGATGATACGATTTTGTTGCAGCCATTCCCTAATGACGGCAGCCAATTGGTTCTAATAACGGCCCATATAGAAACGATAACTTGTCAGGAGGTAAAGATATTCTGCATACAGTCACCTGTATTCAAGCAGGGATTCCAGCTGTGATAAAGCAGGGAGAAAAGCACCAATTGGGACGCTCAGATATCATTAAATCAGAGGAGAATATGAAGGAGTCGGCTCCAGACTGTGTGACCCTGAGAATCTGCCCCTTCACCCCGAGACTGGGTTAAAAACCCTGAGAATCTGCCCCTTCACCCTGAGACTGGGGTAAAAACCCAAAGATTCAGGGGGTAAATCTGACTGTTGTGAGGTATGATGTATAGCAGTTTGTACCGCCAATAAAAATCTGACTTATCAGACTTCATAAAAACAAAGAAAATACGGATTTCTTACAAAAACATCCAAACAGATTACAGACTCGGCTCGTCTTGAAGGCTCTGGATTTTTGACAGCTGTGCGGTGGGCACCGGAATCGCGCGTCCCGTTGGGTCCGCAGTAACTGGAAGGTTTGACGAGGTGATGCAAGAAGTCTGAATCCCCGTGCGAGGAAACGACGGGAAGGAAAGAATAAAGAAAATCATATAAAAAGGCAGAATTGATTTGTTTATCTGTCAATCATATCCGCCGCTTCCGCTCATGGAATATCTTTAGCGATGAAGAGCAGAAAGCCGATAATGCGGGACGAACGGGAAACCACGGAAATCATCAATATTCTGATAAAGTGTAGAATTTTCCACCTGCTAAAACGATTCATTCCACGCGACGTGATGTTTTGCCCCGGGACCTGCGCTTAGGAGCGTCGCCGCAGTGCTGCTTACGGCTTTCTCGCTGCGTTGTTGAGATATGACATCATAGCCAAGCGTTTTGCATCAGGTAGAGCGGGACCCCATTTGCACCGGAAACCCTTTTTTTCCGGCGCCCTGCAAAGAAGCCCCGTTTGCGTCAGGAGAGGGTTTAAGGACGGAGAGGGTTTGTAAGTAAATGGAGAAGTCCGGCCCTGTGCGAGCTGCGGCCTCCATAATGCCGTCGCAACTCATACTAACACCGCTCAGGACTGTTTACAGCCGCAGTAGATTCGGGATCGCCAAGTTGTTGTGGGTTAGAAAAAGCCGCAGAGATACAAATTAACTTCTCAATTCCCCGAAGCCAGTAATTCATAGAAAACCACGTACCCTCAACCACAGGCGGAAGGATGGCGGGAATATGTATAAACCATTAGCAGTTATGTCAGTTCAGTAGTCTTGGATACATTTTGTGTGCAAGTGGATTAATCCCAGCTGTGTGCAATGTATAGATAAATCATTGAGATTACATTAATCATACATTATACAGGGGCCGGTCACTGATTTAACTATACATTATACAAGGACCAACTCACTGATTTAACTATACATTATACAGGGACCAACTCACTGATTTATCTATACATCATACAGGGACCAACTCACTGATTTAACTATACATTATACAGGTACCAACTCACTGATTTAACTATACATTATACAGGGACCAACTCACTGATTTATCTATACATTATACAGGGCGCCGGCTCACTGATTAAATTATACATTATACAGGGGGCCGGCTCACTGGTTAAATTATACATTATACAGGGGGCCGGCTCACTGGTTAAATTATACATTATACAGGGGGCCGGCTCACTGGTTAAATTATACATTATACAGGGGGCCAGCTCACTGGTTAAATTATACATTATACAGAGACAGCTCAGCCCTTTCTACAGGAGAAGCTCCACGGCTGGGCCCTTCATGGTGTGCAGTGAAGGCAGAGCGATGATGGTGTAGATCTCCTGATGCCCATGGTGGGGGGGGCAGCATGGGCTATAGTGGGCCCTGACTGCACAGGAGGGAAATTAGGGGGTGGAGTTGGGGGTAGATTATTTAAGTGGCAGTTTTCCCCCAGGCTTGTGGTCGGCTTACCTGGTTGCGAGTCTCACCCTCCCTCCCTTTATATTTGTATTTTTGGTTTGTGTTGTTTTGTCACAGTCTGTGGGGCGGCAGCTTGCCAGGTATCCAGGGGGTTAATATGGTGGTAAGTAAGTTGTTGGTAACCGGTGGGGGGTTCTTAGCTGTCAGTGCTGGGAACCTCAGGTCAGGGTGGGGGCATCCGGGTCCCTTCCTTAAGTGGTATTTGGTTCTGGTACCTGGATTACTTGGCAAGCTTGGTGTGTTCATTGTGTTTATTGTATATATTTACATGTTTGTGTTTTGAGGCAGTGTCCTTGTTAATGCACCCATGTTTATTGTTTCAGGTTTTGGGGTGACAATGACTCTAATAAATAAAATTGGCTGTGGCCTTTTCTTATGCATATTCAATGGTGTGTGATGTCATTATTAGGGTTAATGGGGGGTTAAGCCTAGCCTAGAACTCGAGGCTACAACAGTCATGCATACTCCTGGGTTAGTGAATAGCACCAACATGGTCTGGCGATAAGTCAGAACTGCTGGGAAGCTGCTTCTAAAATACCATATAATGCAGACACCCCACTGACATACTGTATGTGACCCAAAGCAGTAAAATGTATACATATATAAGAGAACATAACAGGAATGTACCCAACGTGAACTTTATAATCTCTCTAATAATAAAATACAGAGCCCCTGGCCCGTCTGCTTTGGGCATACACGTACCAGGGCCCCCTGGCCTCGTCTGTGACCTCCTGATTCAAACTTGTACCATGGCCCGGGTTTGTAACCGCAGGATTACTAAAGGTCAACGAAGCGTTCCCGTAAGCGTCGCTTTGGATCTTAAAACACGAGCCAAGTTCCCTGTTCGTTTAAATTAGGAAACAGATGACGAGGCGATTCCGGTCCCCCGACCTCCGGAGCCGCGGCTTAACGAAAAGCACTTCTGTTTACTTTTTTTAAATGTGATTTCACGTAATATCTGAGATTTTATGTGGTAAACAGAAGCCCCGCTGTGTCCCATGCCTGCTTAGCAGCGTCTCCCGTATGTAGAGGGTGGGTCGTGGTTAGGAGTGGAGAGCTTTTCTAACTTATACAGTAGAGGGGTGAGAGGTCTGTGAAAAGGGTGAAAGGAGCTAAACCCCACCAGAGGAGATTATACGGATGGGGAGGAAAATGATATATTGAGGTTTATTATTCGCTCTGGTATCCACCGCATACGTCCCGTCATTAAAGGGACACCCCAGACATCATACGCATGTTAATGCATAACATAGCTAAAAGGTCCCATGGAATTTCCATCATATTCCCCCTTGAAAGTTAATGGGGGGTTCTAAGGAGAAATAATACTTAAACCCCGTCGAAATGAACGCAATGCACCAAAAAACATCCAGATTCCCTATAAACCAAGATGGCGGAATTATCCAACTTAAGATGACAGTTTTCAGATGCTAAAACGGGTCGGAACGCATTTAAATCAGCGAGAAGATCCTGAAGAACGCTATCGCCGTCCGCAGACACCGAGCCAACTCTAATTTTCGGATAAGCGGCGGGTTTCGGAGACGGAGAAATCCTCCTATAAGTCTCATTTCTTTAGGTATTTAATGATAATGGAAGCTAAGATGGCAGCACGTTGGATTTCTTTACATATCCAAGCACAAAGTAATTGGCTTTCTGGCGCCGATCCCCAAGAAACCTTCAATACCAGATGCAGCCGGCTTTCGAGGTCTCGTCCAATCTCGACAAATTGATGTGTAACAAATCCTGTTTGGTTGTAATACAGCGATTCCAAAGAAGATGGAGTTTTAGAAAGATGGCCCTCGCGCCGGCTATATTAAGCTTTAGGTTTTCGGCTCCATGAGGAAAAATATATATATTTTTTTTTAAATTGTAAATTTTTTACAGAGAAGCCTTAAAAAAAAAAAAACACCCAATACAGGCAGCGTAACGTGCGAAGCAGGCAACCTAGAAATTGATTCCCTTTAATATGCCGAGGACACGGGCAGTTGCCTCGTAAAATGTTTCAGAATTAGAAATACGTTTTCAATTTATAAATTTTTTCTTTTAATGACGCATATAATTAGTGTCCCTTTTTATTGCGATCAGAGTTCCGCACATAATGAAATGAAAAGCTACAGATTGATATGTAAATGCTGATTTCCATAAATAACGGTTTGGTCTCAGATAAAAAATGATTATATATATATATATATATACCGTATTGGCTTGGATATAGGCTGCACCCGCATATAGGCCGCACCCTAAAAGTTAGGTGCTTTTTTTAATGAAAAAGGTTTCTGCCCCCCCCCCCGAGATATGCTGCCACTCTATCCCCCCCCCCCGAGATAAAGACTTAAAGTGGGGGGAAAAAGTGCGGCCTATATTCGAGCCAATACAGTATATATATATATATATATACACATATATATATATATATATATAAAAAGAGTTAAAGCAGTAAATGCCTGGCTTTGTGAGGTATTATTCATAAACAAACAGGACTATTGGGTATATATATGTTTTACACATATATAAATAAAATATAATAATATAACTGTATGTAACCCCTCCATTTTATCAGCTGCTGGTCGCTATGACAAAAATATGGACCCTGTAGAGGATATTAATCCCAGTAACCACTGTGCAGCTGGTCATGTGACTGGCTCCACCAATGAGAGCTTCCACACAAAGGAGGGAACAGTCTGAGGAGATTGCTTAAAGATGAATGTGTCTGTGACTGGCCCCAAAGACATAGAACTGTTCCCTGGCGGACCCTCACATCGGGGGATGCCTGTGCATCTTATGCAAGTATACCAGCAGTAAAGACCCCAGATATAGATACCCAACTGTATAAATACCCTACCGTATAGACACGCCAGATATAGATACCCCACCGTATAGACATGCCAGATTTAGATACCCCACCGTATAGACACGCCAGATATAGATACCCCACCGTATAGACACGCCAGATATAGATACCCCACCGTATAGACACGCCAGATATAGATACCCCACCGTATAGACATGCCAGATATAGATACCCCACGGTATAAACAGGCCAGATATAGATACCCCACCGTATAGACAGGCCAGATATAGATACCCCGCTGTTTAGATACCCAATTGTATAGACAGGCCAGATATAGATATCCCACCGTATAGACACCCCATCGTATAGACACGCCAGATATAGATACCCCACTGCTCTTCAGACAGGGGCATTATGACCCAGCAAGTGCCAATCGGATACTCTCTGGAGGCAACGTGGGTTGTGCATCGGGGTCATTCAAGGATTCATAGGTTTTGGGTCTGGATATCCAGAGATAGTAACATAGTAACATAGTTCATAAGATTGAAAAAAGACCAAAGTCCATCAAGTTCAACCTATATACATATTGTGTCCCTACTGTGTTGATCCAGAGGAAGGCAAAAAACCCTTATGAAGCAGATGCCAATTGCCCCATACCAGGGGGAAAATTCCTTCCCGACTCCAAATATGGCAATCAGAATAAATCCGTGGATCAACGTTCTGTCCCTATTTATCTAATATCCATCCAGGCTCCTTTTGAACTCTTTTATTGAGTTTACTATTACCACTTCCTCTGGCAGAGAGTTCCATAATCTCACCGCTCTTACTGTAAAGAACCCCCGTCTGTGCTCCAGCCATAGAGGAGGTCCCCTTGTTATAGATACAGTCCTGGGTATAAATAGGTCCTGGGAGTGATCTCTGTACTGCCCTCTTATATATTTATACATAGTTATTAAATCCCCCCTAAGCCGTCTTTTTTCCAAACTAAATAACCCTAATTCTGATAATCTTTCTGGGTACTGTAGTCCTCCCATTCCCCTTATTACTCTGGTTGCCCGTCTTTGAACCCTCTCCAGCTCCACTATATCTTTCTTGTACACTGGTGCCCAGTACTGTACACAGTATTCCATGTGTGGTCTGACTAGTGACTTGTACAGTGGTAGAATTATTTCCTTGTCGTGGGCATCTATGCCCCTTTTGATGCACCCCATGATTTTATTTGCCTTAGCAGCAGCTGCCTGACACTGGTCGCTACAGGTAAATTTACTGTTAACTAAAACTCCTAAGTCCTTTTCCATGTCAGTCGTCCCCATTGTTTTCCCATTTAATACATATTCCCAGCCTGGATTTTTCTTCCCCATGTGCATAACCTTACATTTATCTGTGTTGAACCACCTCAGATGGTACGTTAGATAGAACTGTTATTACTTGGGTGATGCTGTAATCCCCAGGTGGATGATAGTACGGCATTTGGGTGCAGGGGATATACAAGTCAGGCATATGGGTCCCTGAGGTGGAGCAATGGGAGAGCAGGGTCGGCTAATGCTCCGTTCCCCCGTTCAGTGGAAAAACCATGCCGGCTTTTTCAAGAGGCTAGAGGTCTGCAGGATCCGGTCCGGGATTCCTATGGGGCCGGCATCAGGAACAGGTGCTGGGCATTAAAACCCCTGGAGCCGGAGATCAGGGAGACTGTTGGGGGAAGAGGAAGTTTCCCTCGACAGTCTCTGGGTCGCCACAGCGGCATGTCCCTACAGGGGGGCTCTGGGTAGCCAGAGCCATTCATTTCCTGGGTATGGCCACTAAAATTGAGGTCCCCATCTTTCCATACCTCTAGTCTACACTCCGCATGGAGCTTCTGCCGAAGTACCGAGTGTCTGTCCTTCATAGTCCTCCAATCTCAATAAACCTGGCTAATTAGCATCCCGACCACTCAATTAATTAGGCAGCGCTCTTAATTATGACAAACTACATTATCTGCTATAGCCCAGAGTGCAGCTGACATTAGCGTCGGGTTGTGTTCAGTAAGAATTTGATTTGAGAGGTGCTTTATTGAGCAGAAAGACATATGATAAGATTAGGATAATCAGTGCTAGTAAGTCAGTGATATTGGCTTGTCGCTGCCGAGGGCTACGGTTATAAAGAGAACGAGGAGGGTCAAATCCGCTCTCATTAAAAGCTGGAATATAACGTAAAGTCCTCGGTCAGAGGCAGCGATTCGGTGAAGCAGCGACAAACGCGAAGGTGCCGATCTCAATGGGGTGAAAGAAATTGGATAGAGAAGTTTATTGGGTTCGTGGAAGGAAAGGACATTTGGACGTGTTTTTTTTTTTAAACTGAAGAATATCCACATTTAGGGTAGGAGAGGACACTTTTTTTTTATCTGCAGACTTTGACCAGTCAAGTAACTGAACGCAGGGCTTCAATCAGACCCTAAACCTGGCGTTAACAACTAAAGAACCCAGTGCGCTCCGCTACCTATACATTATACAGGGGCCAGCTCACTGATTTAACTATACATTATACAGGGACCGGCTCACTGGTTTAACTATACATTATACAGGGGGCCGGCTCACTGATTTAACTATACATTATACAGGGGGCCGGCTCACAGATTTAACTATACATTATACAGGGGCCAGCTCACTGATTTAACTATACATTATACAAGGGGCCGGCTCACTGATTTAACTATACATTATACAGGGGGCCGGCTCACTGATTTAACTATACATTATACAGGGGCCAGCTCACTGATTTAACTATACATTATACAGGGGGCGGCTCGCTGATTTATCTATACATTATACAGGGGCCGGTCACTGATTTATCTATACATTATACAGGGGCAGGTCACTGATTTATCTATACATTATACAGGGGCCGGCTCGCTGATTTATCTATACATTATACAGGGGCCGGCTCGCTGATTTATCTATACATTATACAGGGGGCCAGCTCACTGGTTTAACCATACATTATACAGGGGGCCAGCTCACTGGTTTAACTATACATTATACAGCTCATCTTTTTTCCAGGGTAAGAAGGGACAGGGGTGGTAACCTAGATCAGACCTGGGGCATCACTCTTCATAAATACGTCACTGCTCATGCCTTCCATGCCAGTCCCTCTTTTTAGAGGATTTTAGCCTTTAATCGCAGAGCCAGACTTTATTCTCTCCTTAGAACTTTGGCCTTGACCTCAGTCCAGCCTGTCCGCGAAAGCCCTTATCTGGTTGGGTGATGAGTCCGTTTTGGGCCATAAGAAGACGTGAGAGCGAGCCTGCGCCCCCCCGCCTGATCACATGACTGGCAGCGTTTGCATGCAAGGGAGTGCGTTCTGATATCCCAGAAAAAAGGTGCAAACACCTATCTAATTAGAAGCATGAGTGACACCTCGATACCGTTAACGGCTGCGCGAACACCCAAACAACTCAATGCTTCCTTCGAGAAGTGACAACGGCTTAGTCATTTGGACTGTAAGAAAGTAAACATCAAGGACAATAACTTTCCATACAAAAAAACCCAGCATTCTTTATATTTGTTTATGTTTCCAGAAGAAAGCGGAAGCTCCCGTCAGCCCGTATCAATAACACGTCGCGATCAAGGCTGCTAATTCTGACAAACCTCCCCGTAATTATCAACCCGGGAGGAGAAGAATTATACAAACAAGGGGAATAGAATACGACGAGAGCAGAGAGGAGATGAGAAGAGATGAGACGAAAGTCGCGTTAGAAAATAAATAATTGGCTCATCTGTCCCAGCATTTCTAACGGCCACAGGGGCAAGAGGGGCACTTTTGTTTTATTGGGTCAACTGAAGTGATTGGCACCTCAGTGGTCTCTTCCTCAGGTGATAGAAAGACCTCTGAGGCCCTTTATGTTTCTATCTTTTCGTGTGCTGCCAATAGTAAAAAATTACATCTGCGAATAGGTGTCACCTGTATTCAAGCAGGGATTTCAGCTGTGATATAGCAGCAGTCGGGAAGCTCAGATATCATTATGAGACCGGGGGTAAAGGCTTCTCTTTGTGGCTTTTCCCATACACATCAAAATCGCAGATCGGCCCCATTCGGCCCGTCTAGTTGCTTGTTTTTCCTGCTGTAAAGAACTAGACCTTAATCATGTTGCAATTTAAAATCCTTTATTTTTTTAGTGGCCTAATACCCTTATGTGGTTGCCCACACATGCAATGAAAGGACTATAATGTCATTAAGGTATTGTAGTCCATTAATCTCCCAGATTAACCCAATAGGTTCTGGGCAGATATGGAGAAACTCCTGGGCTTCTGTTTGAGATTCAGTTGCGATCCTTTTTTTGTAGGTTGAAACTAAAAGTTGTACATCACTGCAGAATATGGTGGAGCTATATAAATCAGTAAATGATAATAATAATAGTACTGATCATAGAACTAACTTCTAGGTCTTCAATCACATGGATTTTTTTGGATTGTTTGGACAAATTGTGTCAAATGGTTTCTGGTCAGACCTCACCTAGAGTATTGGGGGGAGTTCCGGAGACCCCAACTCCAGAAGGATATTGACACGTTGGAGAGAGTTCAGAAGAGGCGACTGAAATGGGGAATGAGTTACAGGATAAAAATGATTAGGAAAGACTGAGGGATCTCAATATATCGGGGTTGGGGGAGAGAGAGGAGAGACGGGGGAGATAAAGGGATGGTTGAGAGAAATGGGATGGGAGAGAGGAGAGATAGAATGGATGGAAGAGAGAGACGGGGAGAAAAGAGAGATGAGGGAAAGAAAGGATGGGAGAGAGATGTAAATACATGAAGGGGGTTAATAAAGAACGGGAGGGAATTTTATTTCAAAGGAGTAGAAAAGTTACAACAAGAGACCAGAATCTAACACCAGAGAGTCAGAAGCTGAGATGGAACCGAAGGAAGTTGTACTTTACTGAGAGGGTGGTAGATAAGTGGAGCAGCTTCCCGGCAGAAGTGGTAGAGGGCAATACCGTGAGGGGATATAAAGATACATGGGATAGCCATACGGCTCCTGAGTCCAATGACTGGTTAAGGTTTGAGCTCTTATAACAGCTACAAATATTTGGTGAGTAAAATGGCTTTTATCCGCAAGTAAATTCTGGGTTTCAGTGGAAGAAAATATTTCACTGAGCGCCTGAGAAACGGGTCCGTGTAACGTTTTCTCGGGTTCTTTGTCCGTAGACGCGGATAGATAAACACGCTCTGCCTGTTTAGTTGAAATTGGGACTAAAATCAGGAAATTCACCGGGTTTTTCTTCCTTTCCCTCTGGGTTTAACCCTTTATGGGTAAGTGATCCTAAAGGTAGCTCCTGCCGCTCCGATGGTGCGCATGGTGCCTCAAGTTAACATCTAAGCACCTGGCTCGGGAACGGGTCACACGATATAGCCCTGTCCTTCTCAGCTAATCACTCACTATAAATGGGAACACGAGGGCCGCTGAAGTGCCCAGCGGCCCCCGCCAGAGGCTTTTAAACCAGCTCCTGTGTTTGCTTTGGTTCTGGTTAATGGAGGCCAGCGAGGGCAAAAGGAGGAGGGCTGTGATGAATTGGTCGCTGGAGGAGATTGAGGCCAAAGAGGATTAATATGAAAACCGCTTGCCTTGGAGGCACAGAGCAGGGTCTTCGGCGTAGCCTGTCCTTTGTGATTTTTGTGTCATTTTGGCTCTAATGAATGTAAAAACACAAATTTTAGCGATCGAGTTGATAGACGTGAAGCCCCGGGAGCTTCTTTTGGGAGCAGGGCCGGTGCTCTGGTCTGCCGGCTGTCCCACACGGAAACACTGAATTTTCCCGTAGTAAAGGCCCATCCGGCCCGTCTAGTCGCCTGTTTTCAGTCGTTGGTCTTGTCTTAGATTCAGGAGCCGTATGTCTATCCCATACATGTTTAATACCCTCACTGTATTACCCTCTACCACTTCTGCTGGGATGCTGTTCCACGTATCTACCACCTTCTAATTGGTGGATGCTCAAAGTTGTTTTCATCAATTTAGTGGGGTTTCCGGTCTGTGCATCCTTCTCTCTTTCTGATTACCCTGCATTTGCCGTAGCGCTTTCCCCCTTTGTCCTTGTCGAGCTGACAGACGGTTCCCTCTGCCCCATCTTGCCCTCACCAGAAGCCCCACTCGATATCTGATGAGTGGACCAGAGCTGGGAAGAGTATAGAAAGTCAGCATATGCGATGTTTGCCCCCTGGGACAAGCGGAAAACCTGCAACCTCAGAGAAGAACCAGGCTGGAGCAGGTCCGACGTCAGCCGTGATGGATCACCGTTTCTTCTCCTGTGTGCTTACACCTAGAAAATAACGTCTAACCCCTGAAGAAATCCCTGCAAGAGAATGTTTTTCTCTCTCTCTCCCTCTGTTCTCTTTCTTTGTCTAAGAAACACAAATAAAAAACTCATAAAATGGGAAAAAATAAATCCTATTAATTTCAAAGGTTTGGAATCGTTTTTTGAGACGGAGAAGCTTTGCGGAGTAAAGGAGTTATTGGCGATGGTTTCCATTCCTGACCTTGGCATGATCCTTAACTCTGGAAGTCCCATTCTCTCTGAACTGAGAAGAAGAATTATTGCTTACTTAAGATTACATACCTGCCAGATGCCCCTATTCAGTAGGGCCAGTCCCTCTTTCTTTTCCTGATGCCCCTCTTTTCTAGGAGCTCAGAATGTCTGCTGAGTATGAGGGTATCACAGGGTTCTACAGCAGGTCCACGCTCTCCATCTGGCACCCCGGACAAATGCTAGAGGGGCCGATCACGTTCTGCAGTAGGTGGATATGGCCAATTAAAAGTTAACGTGTTTTCCAGCCGTCGGTCGCACTTATGTCATCAAGGGGCAGCTGGCCTTAAAGTGCCGGGGCCGCCTCGTTATCCCCACTTCGGAGATATAGCAACAGCAGGAGACGCTTCGAAGACTCAAGAGTCAGCTGAGGCTCCCATGACATGACTTTGCTTTGGTCCTCATAGGACTTCATATGGAGGAGCAAGTCGGGCTCTCCGATGGTTTGGCTCTTGTTGGTCCACAAATGGGCTCCTCCAGCTTTAGTGCTTAAGTAAGCCGGGCATGATGAACTATAGTCAGAAAGAAAGAAGGAAAGAAAAGATAGAATTACAGTTAAAAGAAGAGACATCCATCAATCTCTAATGAATTCAGGAATAAAGCGGACTCGGTAGGAGAGACCGTCCCACCCAAACAATCAAAGGAATGAAAGTTGATGAGCTGTGCTGGGAAGCATCAGACGTCAGCCCCGATCGCTCAGCCGCTGCATCATAATTACTGCAAATGGTCAATTAAAGAAAAATTAGCATCAGCGCGATATTACCGGGGAGACGAATGAGCCGCGCGACAGACGCTATTGCATTGGCGAGATGCAGCCCGTCCGGGATTGGTCCGCTGCTCACGGGGTGAAAGGTCACCGGAAAATTCAAGGACTTTTTTTTTTTTTTATTAATATTTTAAAGAGACATGGGGGGGGGGTACGTAAAATGGCCCTCTTGGATCCCTTTCTCCATACTGAAACCACACTGCCGCACTACCACCGCAGCACGATGTACCCCTGCCCCTCCCCCCCCGTACCCACGTAGGAGGTAAATCTATAAAAAGCAATATATAGAGATAATATTAAGTATCGCATCGCACTCCCAACGGGCGGAATGAGCCTGAATTCGGCTGGGAGGGGTAAGAGGGTAATTAAGTTTTTTTTTAGAGGCGCTCTGACCCCTGACAGGCGGGTCTGTCCTTCACGTCTCTAATAACCGGACGCTTCCATGGATGAGAGGAGACCGGCTCCGGAGGGAGGCAAATCCCTGGCCGTTCATTTCACACTTGTAGAGGGATTAGTTTAACGTGCGCGAGGGAGGAAACGGCTCTTTTATCGCATTGAAACACGCTGCTAATTCAGCACAGCCCCCCCAGGAGGAGCCGCGGCTTAATCTCCGTATCATGCTGTCCCAGAAGGGGCTCATAGACAACCCCCCCCCCCCGAACGGGTCCCTGGGACTAATGAGTGCCGCGACCCGGCGTCAGAACTGGGGCATCTAAACCGGCACGTGCCGAGCTACAGAGCCTCGCTTATACATATCCTGCGTATATCTGCGTTAACCCTTTCAGCGACAGATAAATAGGAAAAAATATGAATTTCGATACGTCGGAATGTTTTTTGGGAAAAAAAGCAAAGATCTGGTAACGTTAAAGAAAAAAACAATGACATCATAGTCCTGCGGTCCCGATCTCATTCTCCGGGGTCTGGCAGAATTGTGACACTCTTACCTCCTGAGCTCTGCGTCCCGAGGGGGGGGGGGGTAGCCGACCTCCTGATGTTTATCCTAAGCGGGACTATACGGCAACCCCCTGCCCCCCCCAAAAAAAATATATACAGGCAGCAGCCCGTTGCAGACTTATTATGATCTCATTTCTGGTTTAAAGAGCTTGCAATCCGTTAAGCGGTAGAACTTAAATTGTGGTATTAGTCTGTTTTATATTATATTTATTATATTTTATTTTTGGCATATTTGCCCCCAGAAGCATATATCAACAACTGTCAGCAGCGAATGGGGAGTTGTTGGCCCCTGAGGGCCGTCGGGGAACTTTTAGTCCCTGGAAAACGGGGGGCACTATATGTTTTCTTCATTCATTTTTTACAGATTTCTATAGAAAAAAAAAGTTTTAATCCCCGCAGGGCTTTCCATACCGTTAACCTCGCCGCTTCTCATTGGTCGGCTGCGCAAATTAGAGAGGAAAGGAAACATATCGGGAGCTTTCGGACCACAAAATGAGATCATAATGAGCTAATTTGTCTAAAATTAGTAAAAGGTTTTATTACAACGCGGCGATTAGTAATAGTGGGATATCGCGAAAGGAAGATTAGAAACCTTTCTGACTTGGAAATGCAGCGTCTGTACTTATGGGGAGGAATAAACCAAAAAAAAAGATTGTAATTGGTAGATATTATCTATAAAGACGTATTGAAGCTTAATCTACCCACAGAGAGGGACGAGTTATTTAGATAAAAAAATAATGAATGACCAAAAGAGCAAATAACTAGCAGAAAATAGCGTTACAGAATTCTGTGAAATTTGGCCTAATTTCGTTTTTTTTTGTGTTTGCGGCTTAAATCACGCGGACGCTTTTATCGAGTGAGAGCGATGATGAGTGTATCGGCTATCGGGAATATCTATGAAACAATAAAAACATTGTATGTCAACGTTAAAGGTCACATGTTCGCGTGTAATTCAGCCCTGACAGGCGACCAAAAATCAATTCGTCCGTCTATAGAATTTCACAACAATATATGGATCAAAAAAGAAGAGAACGGAGGCCGGAGATTCCGGGGGCTCCAGCGGGGCTCGGCTCGCAGGAACAGGGCGATGATTAGCTGGACAGCCCCCCTGCATAATGCATAATGTATAATGTATAGATAAATCAGTGACCGGCCCCCTGTATAATGTATAGATAAATCAGTGACTGGCCCCCTGTATAATGTATAGATAACTCAGCGAACCGGCCCCTGTATAATGTATAGATAAATCAGCGAGCCGGCCCCTGTATAATGTATAGATAAATCAGCGAGCTGCCCCCCTGTATAATGTATAGATAAATCAGTGAGCCGGCCCCCCTGTATAATGTATAGATAAATCAGTGACCGGCCCCTGTATAATGTATAGATAAATCAGTGACCGGCCCCCTGTATCATGTATAGATAAATCAGTTACCGGACCCTGTAGAATGTATAGATAAATCAGCGAACCGGCCCCTGTATAATGTATAGATAAATCAGCGAGCCGGCCCCTGTATAATGTATAGATAAATCAGCGAGCTGCTCCCCTGTATAATGTATAGATAAATTAGTGAGCCGGCCCCTCTGTATAATGTATAGATAAATCAGTGACCGGCCCCCTGTATAATGTATAAATAAATCAGTGACCGGCCCCCTGTATCATGTATAGATAAATCAGTTACCGGACCCTGTAGAATGTATAGATAAATCAGTGAGCCGGCCCCTGTATAATGTATAGATAAATCAGCGAGCTGCCCCCCTGTATAATGTATAGATAAATCAGTGACCGGCCCCCTGTATAATGTATAAATAAATCAGTGACCGGCCCCCTGTATAATGTATAGATAAATCAGTGACCAGCCCTTAATAATGCATAGTTAACATTATCTCATTGGTTGATTATTATTATTATTATTTATTGGTTCATAAAGCGCCGTCAGATTGCGTAGCACTCTATAAAGGGTAGACAGGACATAACAGGCAGTATATATAACATAACAAGATGGCGTACAGAAACAACAGGTGAGGAGGCCCTGCTCACAGGAGCTTACAATCTAGAGGGTGAAGAAACAAACATTTTGGGGGAATTTTGCGTAATATTAAGGTATTAAAGTATTTTCCAAAAGTTTCGTAGGCCAGACACGGAAGTTGAGCCTGAGAGAGCGAGTGAGGATGAGCGACAACGAACTTGCTTTCCGAACGGTTTAACCCCTTAATGACAAAGCCCGTACATGTATGTATGCATTGTTTTCAATGGGTTTAGGGACCGCCCATTTTCCTTACCTAAATAAATATCCAACTTAAAAAGAAAAAGGTTTCACTGTTAAGAATGTCTATTTTATACCAAAACCTGAAATATTTTGTATTTAGGGATCTTAAATTAGATTTTTCTCAAATGTAGTGCAGTCTTCCCTATCACCGTAACCCCGGGGAGATGATCCGTTCTGTAAGGTTAAGGAAAACATGGTGACCGTGTTCTGAGACTCATCATCGGGGAAATGCCCGGTGGGCCGCCTGCTGACGGTGCCCCATACTCGCCCAGTCCCCTCCTCGGCCTGAAGGCTTGCAGGAGAGCCACATCTTCTTGTTCCTTCCCCATAGAGAAGGGCCACTGGAGACGTATAAGGCAAAGGGCCACCCGCAAGGGCTACCACATTCACATAAAACACAAGACGGGGTCCCTGCAGCCACTGGCCACACACAGCGTGCGCATAAAAATATAACCAGTCCCCTGCCATATCCAGCCTGTCGGACGCACTTACCTCATTAGGCGTCCGCTGGCCTTAAAGGGCCAGGGGGCCTGGTTATCCCGCCCCCGCTCATGTTTCTTGAATGCCTTCTCTAAACGCAACCCAGAAGTGACTTTAAACGTCATGAAAAATATTCACCACTGTCCATGATGTCATAAAATCCCCAGTAACCTTTTTTTAATTAAATATTCAATAAACTATCTGTGCAAGCAATTAAGACCATAAGAATAGCTGCCGTCTTTGGTTACGGCAAAGAGTACGTACTGTATGGACGTATATTATTTAGGTTACACTATAATATAGGGGAGGAACAGTAAGTGCAGTCATTTAATGAGTCCCTGCCCCATAGAGCTTACAGTCTAAGTCATGTTGCCCCCTCTAAGTAAGGCCACCCTCACTGGGAATACCAGACAGGAGGCGAGGAGACATTGGAGCTCAGGGGTCCTCCTGGGCCACGCCGGAAAGAAGAGTCACCTACAGCTGGGGCTCGTCGAAGTCCTCTGGGCTCTCCGCATCTCATCTCCTTATCTTGGGATTGGGTTTGCTCGACCACGCGAGTCATGGGGAAGGCGTGAAGCGGAGATGGCGGTTAAACTGCCGCCGTTTGCCGGGTCACAAGGTACCACCGGGCGCCAATGACAAGAAGCAGGGGACGGAGCGAAGAAAGAAGTCACTCCTTCAAGATCCGCTGACTTCAGTGGATTCTGGTCGAGGAACAGGAGAGAAAGGGAATTACAGTCCCGGGGGGCATTTAACCCTCACGCGCGGGGGTCTGCTCCATGCAGCCTGCAAATCCAGAAACAAAGCAGCAACATCTACAAAGTTTTTTTTTTACTGATTTGTTTAATTTATTTATTTTTAAAAAAGGCTCTTTTTCTCTTAAAAAATTACAACAGGGAATAGATTTCAATAAAATCATCACATTCCGCCCGTGTGATCATTCTATGCGTCTTCTTTACACAGAAAGATACTCTCTGCCGGCGTATAACCCCCAAAAAGTCTGACAAATAGTTTCTTCTCCAAAATCTTCAAGCCTTAATCAGTCGTTGGTCTCGTCGATTCTGCTGGGAGGCTGCTCCCCTTATCCACCACCCTCTCAGTAAAGTAATTCTCTCTCTCTCTCTCTTCTTTCCTGATCATTTTTATCCTGAAAATCATTCCTCATTTCAGTCGCCTCCTCTGAACTCTCTCCAGAATGTCAATATCCTTCTGGAGTCGGGGTCTCCAGCACTGTACCCACTACTCTAGGTAAGGTCTGACCAGACCACACACTATGTGAGAAGCCGTAACACGAGGCTGCATGTATCCAGCCATTGGCCTTAAAGTGTCGGAGCCGCCTCGTTCTCACCAGTCCAACCCCGCTTGTCTTTATGGCTTCCAATATTCAGCGGGAGAAACCAGCGCAGCTTCTGTTGGGGGTCCTGGTCGGCGGGGGTCATGCGCGGCTCGTCCACCTCTACTATTAAACGGGATGCTTACATACGCCGTGCTGTCATCGGGTCATCCTTTAATCCTTCGTCACGGATCAGAGCAGACCAAAAATCCATAACTCCACTTTTTTTTACTTTTTATGACTGGATTTATTTGGGGGTTTAGAGAAAAAGGAAAAACTATTTTTTTTTTTACCATTCAGGGAATAGAAAATGAGTTAAAAAAAAAAATCTTAATTTTATTCTAAAGATAAATATTAAATATTTCTTGGGTAAAAGCTCGACAGCTTGTCCCATGGTGAACCCCCCCCGGCCATAAAATAGGAGCATTTAAGCCTCTCTTGTGCCATCACTTAAAATCACCATCAAAATGTGAGACCAATCCCTCCCGTGAGGGCAAACCGCTCCTAAAATGCAAATAATGATAAAGCCTGCAACCATAGGGCAGGGTGCCATGAGGTTGTGGGGGCAAACAAAGGTCATGGTTATCATTATCAGGTATAGGCTGTGGGGTCAAGAAAAGGTCAGGTAGTTTGTATAAAAAAAAAATGTGAAGCTTATGTAAGTTTTTGTGTTTTGCGCATGCGCTAGCGCTTTGCCGCGTTTTTTAGGGGTCTCGCGCTGCCGCGTGCCGGCCTCGCGGGTGCTTTGCGCCGCGCTATGGGCGGGAAAATCACCTATAAATAGAGTCGTTTTGAGGGAGCTGTTCACTTACCTGGCGAACCGCTGAGCCGATACTGCACTGACCTTTGAGTCTGGGGAGCAGTGGCGAGGCCGGTAAGCTGAAGACGCCATGGAAGAATTGATGAAAATGCGCCCTCCCACCCACCCTGTATTATATAGTAACATAGTTCATAAGGTTGAAAAAAGACCAAAGTCCATCAAGTTCAACCTATATACATATTGTGTCCCTACTGTGATCCAGAGGAAGGCAAAAAAACCCTTATGAAGCAGATGCCAATTGCCCCATACCAGGGGGAAAATTCCTTCCCGACTCCAAATATGGCAATCAGAACTCCTTTTGAACTCTTTTATTGAGTTTGCCATTACCACTTCCTCTGGCAGAGAGTTCCATAATCTCACCGCTCTTACTGTAAAGAACCCCCGTCTGTGCTGGTGTAGAAACCTTCTTTCCTCCAACCGTAGAGGATGTCCCCTTGTTATAGATACAGTCCTGGGTATAAATAGGTCCTGGCAAACGCCTCCCCCTTTTCGTTTTTTTCGATCCTTCCTGAATAGACTATACCCCTGTATGTTAACCGCCCAGTCATAGCTATCATCCAACCATGTCTCTGTTATACCCACTATGTCATACTTTTCTTCAGACATTATTAACTCCAGTGCGTCAGTTTTATTGGTCAGACTTCTGGCATTAGTAAGCATACAATTTAGAGGTGTATGGTTTTTTTCCCTATGAAGCCTATCCCTATTGACTATTCTAACCCCTCCCTCCGCTCCACCCCAGGTACATTTATAAGCCCCAGCTTTCTATCTACACTATCTTCCCCTTCTATATTGTAGTTTCCCTCCCCCCCTTTACCTAGTTTAAACAGTCCTCCACCCTTCTGGCCATCTTCTCCCCGAGCACAGCTGCACCCTCCCCATTGAGGTGCAGCCCGTCCCTACCGTAGAGCCTGTATCCGACAGAGAAGTCGGCCCAGTTCTCCATGAACCCAAACCCCTCCTTCCTACACCAGCTTCTGAGCCACTTGTTTAGCTCCCTAATCTCCCGCTGCCTCTCTGGTGTGGCACGTGGTACAGGTAATATTTCAGAAAATACTACCTTGGAGGTCCTTGCCTTAAGCTTGCTACCTAAGTCCCTGAAATCATTTTTAAGGACACTCCGCCTACCTCTCACTTTGTCATTGGTGCCAATGTGCACCATGACTGCTGGGTCTTCTCCAGCCCCCCCCAGTAATCTGTCAACCCGATCCGCGATGTGCCGAACGCGAGCGCCAGGCAGACAACACACTGTTCGGCGATCCCGGTCTTTGTGACAGATCGCCCTGTCTGTCCCCCTAATAATTGAGTCCCCCACTACCAGCACCTGTCTGGCCTGCCCTGCGCTCCTCCTTCCCTCCTTACTGGAGCAGACACCCCTCTGGTGGTCAGAGGCAGTGACTTGCTGCAGTACTGCTAACTCTGAACTAACATCCCCCTCATCTGCCAACCGGGCAAACTTGTTGGGGTGTGCTAGATCAGGACTAGCCTCTCTGGCGCTTTTCCCCCTACCCCGCCTTCTAACTGTAACCCAGCTAGCTGCCTGACTGTCCTGTACCTCCATCCCACTATCCTCCCCCACCTCTACCTGCGAGAGAGCTTGCTCAGTGAGCAGCAGACTCCTCTCCAAGTTGTCAATAGATCTCAGTGTTGCCAGTTGCTCCTCTAGACTCAGGATTTGTGCTTCCAAATGAGCAACCCGCACACATCTCGCACAGCAATATGCACCCTCGAAGCGCTGATCAAGGATTGCATACATTGAGCAAGATGTACACCTGACCGCATTGTCAAACATGGAGGACATCTTGGCAATGGGGATAGCTCAAATAACTGGCAAAAACAGACAGTAAGGTGCAATATATATATATATATAAATATATGGAATCACAAGGATTTATACTTTACCCTCCTTCTTGCTTTTTAACTCCTTCTTTGCTTGTAACTCCTCACTTAGAGATGTCACTTAGGAGATTCGCCCCAGCTCAGGATTCGCTTGTGTGTCCAAGCTAAATGCAACTGCAAAAGCCAAGCAGAACTCATAGAGGCCAAGCAGAACTCATAGATGTTCTGTATTTCTGTATTTTGTCGTGGCTTTTATCGGGGTATAGTTATCCTATAATTTTAGGGTGAACTGTAAGTTTAAATTATGCCGGCTGGCTTTTATGGCGGTTTGGCAAGATTATGAGATTTTAGTCGGAGGCTCTGGGCTTGTGCCAAGGGCTTGTTATGTTTTTGATACAATGGTTGCAAAGTTATTTCGTTATATTTGAAGTTTGTATATTTGATAAACCAAATAAAAGTCCACGGCCTGTTTCATCCAATTTTGGTGTTTTCGTTTTTATTTATCTATGTGTGGTTTATTTTGTATGTCTTAATGTCCCTTACAACCTCATGTTTTTTATTTATTTGTGAAGGTGGTGAAGGTCCATGTGCTGTTGCAAGGCCACAGAGGAACACCGGGTCCCCAATCTTCTTCTTCTGGGGCCACACTCCCTGAAGAGACATCTAGCCCCTTCTTTCCCTACCTGGTAAAAAACAGATCTTCTCGGCTTTCCTCTGACGAGGGTCACTACTTAGGTCCTTAAAGGGATGTGGGAGCCAGAAGGTCAACCCAACAAACCCCACAATAAAGAGTCTTTAGGGCTCCGGCTCCACTGGGGCAGTTTTAGTGCGTCCAGTACCGTCTACTGAATACTCAATCCTAAAAATAGTGCGATGTGCGTGTGGTGGAGGGGACAACAAAGGCCATTACAGCCCCAACACACGGCTGACAAAACACAAAAATGTTACCATCACCGTCCAACCATTGTGCAGGCAAAAGATTATGGTGCCAAACAACAGTGTGCCAGGGTGTTCCCCTCACCCAAAACAAGGCAAGACATGAATGCCCTGGTGGACCTAATTTGGAGGATCCATAAGGACACCTCAGGCTTCCATGTGCCCTCAGCCTTAAGGCCAAAAACCAACAAACCCCTTTATTGTTTTGAACCTTTCTGGGCTTCATCAATGGTCTGCGGTTGGCATGCAAGAGGTCCACATCCTCGCTACCCTGTTACTCTTAGGTAAACCATATTATAATATTAAATTATTATCTTAGATATTAATTGTATTCGGGCCAATGCATTTTGAGATGCAGGGCGGCCTTCCCACATCTCCTGCGACCACCACCACCCAGTCCTGGACAACCCGACAGGCGGAAAAAGTGTTAAATCCGCCAGTAGTCAGTGCTGGCGAACGTTGGCTGTCAGCAGCATGAGGGGTTAGCCGAGCAGCCGAGCAGGCGATAGCACAATGAAGCTCGGGGATTCTATTATCGGGAACAATGGTCGGCGGCCGAGAGCGGCTTATTGCTTCGGTATCTGGGAGAGGAGATGTTTCCGGACGCCTTCTCCTCGCACGGTAATACAGTGAGTGCTCTTTGTAGTACTTTTCCCTTCGTTCCGTTTCTGGGAGACTCTGACACGCCGCATTTATCTCAAAGCGCTATTGATCCCAACTCTATAAAAATGATTACACTTGACCCCGGTCTGCACCCTCTTCATTGTCTTACCGAAGGATGGGAGATAGCGTCGGACCACGAGACGGGGAGAAGGGCCGGACGTCGAGGCGGGTGATAAGTGAGGATGGAAAGAAGGTAATGTAGTGTGAACATTTCCAAATGAAAAATCAGACTGGATACAATTAATGCCCCCCCCCTCACACCTCCACCCCCGACGCGTTCTTCTTTTACAGAGAGGGAAATTCACGGATATTCCTCTCTGGTGACCTTTGTGTCCACGCTCTCCGGCACTCGGGCTGTTGGAGTCTTTCTCATTTAATTGATTTTGGCTACTTTATACCCTGCCTGGGACCTGCCAAGGAACACACGCTACACAAATTGGGTGTAAATTTAACAAAACAAAAAAATATATATATATATAAAAGAAAATATCAAATTGGAGCAATAAATATATAATAAACATATAAAAAAATACTCATTTTCTGGAAATAAATAGAAACAAAGTAACCGCAAACAGAATGTGCTGGGGTTTCGTTTTGGTTTCTTTAAATTTGGGGTACATGGCGGTAAGAAAAAAAACATTAAAAATGAGTTGAAAAGAATTAATGCAAAAAACAAGCGTAAAGCGCCATTTAGCGGATAATTTTCTGCATTCTCATTTTCTCTCCTTAATAGAAGGGGAAAGGAGGGCAAAAGTTTTTCTTAGGAAGGAAAGCATTTCCGATACAGACGTCAAGATTCCCGTGAAGAGCTTTTTGATGATACGCCGGCCCACAGAGGAGGAGGAGGGCAGCTGCTGCAGCAGAGCTGCAGCTTCTGGGTCAGGCAGGTTTTCAAGTACTTACAGAGGGTCGGGATTACTCACAGAGTAGTGAAATCTGCATTTTATACACGATGTGGGGGAAGGGAGACACTCGCTGGTCCTTCCTTATTTTACGTGTAGGAGTGCCTTTGCAAGTGGAACAGCCTCCCAGCAGAGGTGGTAGAGGGGATTTAAACATGCATGGGATAGACATATGGCTCCTGAATCTAGGACGAGATGGAGGACTGCCCCCCCCCGGGTTATAATTAACAATTTCAGTGCCAGAAAGCACATTGCTGCGTATATTTAAATAGGTTTACAGGGCTTTGTAACGTTCATTTCTCTTTGTTACAGAAAGCGTGTAAATAGAACAAACCGCCTCACCGGCAGCAAGAGCATAAACAACACAAACAAATGTTTGTGGAAGCAAAAGTCAAAAAACAAAAAGAACGGAAAATTCTCCAAAAGTCAGCAAAATCCAATCCGTCATAAATCAAGAATCCCAAAATCCCAAGGTTCCCACAAAAAAAAAAAAAATCCGAGCAAGTCGCTGAAGCAAGAAATGGCTTCAGGAGGGCTGCCGATTCGGTATTAATGGCTAAATGCTGATCCGGAGTAATTCCATGCAAAACCTAGTGGTCTGAAAAGTGTCCTCCATCAGCAGCGAGGTCCGCAGGGACCAAACGCGGGGCCCCCGAGCCTCCACTCTGCGGAAAGCTCAACCTGCTTGGTTTTTAGGTTATTACATCTCCGGCGAGCCAAAACTCGGGAAACAGGATCTGGATAATGTGCTTGCTGGCATTTTTACCGATAAAGTGGCACAGCCTCCCAGCAGAGGTGGTAGAGGGTAATACAGTGAGGGTATTAAACATGCATGGGACAGAAATACGGCTCCTGAATCTAAGATGAGACCAACGTCTGAGTAAGGTTTGAGTCGTTACAGCCGGGGAAAAACAGAACAACATACGGCAGGTTTCATCGTCACCTACGGAATTTTATTGGGTATTTTTATACGATTTTTCATTTAATACCCCGGATTTACGGGTAAAATTCTTTCCTGGAGCTATCATCACATATATTAGTTACATATTTGCGTGTAAACTATGGTCCTTTGGGGACCGAGGAGACCAAAAATGAAATGTCAATTTTGTTTTAAAATGTGCAAAAATATTAAAAATGTTTTTTCCATAAAATTGGCCAAATTGGATAAAGAGTCGTCCAAAAAAAGTCACTTCCCCATTAAATACTTGGTTGAATATTCCATGAGAACATTAGGATGTCACGGAGAAAGAATAAAACATATATTGGATCGCTTTCCTCGAGACGCGGTATTAACACGGATTATTTGCACTGGAAACGATCGATCGCCGTTAACCCTTTGGGTGCCAAAGGGCTGTTAATTCATGAAGAGAGAGAGAAGCTATTGGGACTCTGGAAATGTCCGCTTGATTAAGTCCTTCACTTCATCATCACCTTTCCTGATTATAATCAATTACCGGGTCACGGGAGATCTCCCCCCCCCCGCGGCCCCCTCGGCCCCCGCGCACGTTCGCCGAAGATGGAATTAAATTTTATTGAAAAAGAAATATCAGGAGCATTACGCCTGCGAATGTTTTTGGCCCGGCGCCCGTATCCTCGCGGGGAACGTTGTCCTTTGTTACCTTCCAGTGGAGCTGCCGGCGTTAGTCAGGGTGGAACTTTAATTTTCATAGCTGCCAAGTGTCCATGTTGAATTTGGACAGTCCCTCTTTGAGCCCAGAAATCCCTGTGTCTCTCTTTCCTACCCTGATACCCCTCTTTTTTTCCCTTTTTTCCTCCCCCTGATGCCCCTCTCTCCTAGGCTCTCAGAATGTTTGCTGGGTATGAGGGGATCGCAGGGTTCTACGGCCCTAAAAGCCCCGATAATGTGTATAGAAACAGCAGGGAACGGGTTAATAAATGATATACCTCTATGGCCATTAGAAATGCTGACACTTTTTGGAATCAAATGAACGAGGCTCACGAGAAATGCTATATAATAATATATAATATATATAATATAATGTATAATGTAATCACAATAATTAGTGTGGGGGGGGTTGCCTAAATAAAGCAGGTTTTGGGATAAACCAGGAAATATTTTTTCCCCATCTTTTTGCTATCACCGATTAATTGTCCCAAAAGCAGGGCCGGCGCCGGCGCCCGCCTAAGGATATGAAGGGAGTGTTACACGCAGAGTACCGGCCCGTCTCCAAAAAGATTGTCAGCCTTCTGGAAACGGCCCTCCTCGCCCCATAAGGCTGATCTGAGACGAGCATTTGGGCCGTCCACGCGCGGCCCCGCAGTCCTTACAGCCAGTCGTAGAATAGATGGCGGATCCGTGGAAAGGATCGGCTTCTTCTAGTGAAACAAAGACGGCGATCTGGGCGTTTAATGCGTTCGGCCGCGCAGGCTGAGCCTCTTAATGGAGTCCCATTCTCTATTTGTCATTATTGACTGATTTCAGTTTATTGGACATTTTGTCTCATCTAGAAAATGAGATCGATAAAACTTCACGGGATAAAGAGAGGGGGGAGAGAGGAGAGAATAGTAACTTTTAATGGGTTTCAGAGAAAGAGATAGTAGCGGCGTTATGGCCGTGAAAAACAAATGTATTTGCCTTAATCTGATGTATTAACACCGCATTCCCTGTAAGAGATTCTGTAAAGTATGCAATGTTCCACGCAGGTAACAATACATAACCGCTGGACGCCTCTAGGACTATCTGACAACTACTTCAACGTAAGGGGGCAATAGACACGTGTAACCCTTCCTGTGCCAGACGGGCAAACCACACTGCACAGTATTGCTGTTGAAAGGGTTAAGGTTCTATAACTTTTTTAGGAATTGGTGAAGGCTTTTGTCCGAATCCCGCGTTATATGGAGAAAAAAAGGAGGCTCAGCATTGAGCATTAAATGCTGATGTTTTGCTGGCATGTGATTGGCTGCAGCTGAGCATACGCAGGTACACTTCCTGGGGGAGGCGTTACACCGGACAGAGGAACCTGAATAACTAAAGAAGGCCTGCGCGGATTTGCACGCAGTAAAATGCATTGGAGTCCAAGCAAAAAGGACTTTGGGGACTGGAGCGATACGGTAATAGGGGTCAACGGGAGATTTTAGGGGATAAACTCTCAAATAGGGGACGGCCCGGGGACATCTTGTGTAAAATGTTTCCTGTATGTGCCAAGCATAATGGAGACAGGGATGCAGAGATTGCCGCCGCACCGGGGGGGGGGGATAAGCAGTAGATATGTGGTGCACATGGGGTATGTAGTGTTTATTTTTGAGGGGCGTTCAACTCCCTCCGGATTTACAATGTGTCTCTTCCGGTATCTCCGTCAGTCGCTGAGCCGGTGCCATTTCCCAGCTTGTCAACCTGCAGTCCCAAATGGTGGCATTGCTAGGCTACAGTAAATCTGTCAGGGGCGGACTGGGGGCGACGAGGTAGCCCTGGCACTTTAAGGACGGCTGATGGCGGGATATGAGGGGCTACTCGCAGGGTGCGGCGTATCCAACCGGTAGCCCCCGACCAGCACATAGTGTGTATGGAGCTCCCCGGGCTTTTGCCCTCTTTGCCCGATGGCCAGTCCTGGTCTGCTGTCTGGGAATAAACCCATCATGGAAATCTCGGAGCTCAGACTTAAGTCTCATTCCGGAAGCTTCTCTCCGTGACGGCGCGTGATGGAGCATCGCGTGTTTTTCACACCACGTCACATTTGTTTTTGAATGCGTGTTAAAAAAGCTAATTTTTTTCGTGCCGTGTTTTATTTACTTCCTGCCAACGGTAACCGAGGAAACATTGAAAAAAAGCTTGTGGGACCCCTAATAACCGCCGCGCGTGTAACCCTTTCCTGACTGCACACCATAAACCTCTCGCACTTTACGCAGGCGCAGTACTGAGAAAGCACAATGAATCAGAATGAATGATCTGTGCCGCTAACTGGAAAACACATTGCTGGGCAATCTCATAGCAAACTACATCCCTTAACTTTATTTAGAGGGTGGTAGATAAGCAGAACAGCCTCCCAGCAAAAGTGGTAGACGCTAATACAGTGAGGGAATTTAAACGTGCGTGGGATAGGTGTATGGACAGACCTAGGAGCATCCAGCTACCCAGACCCCTCTCCGGCAGTCTCGCTGACATCGGCGGGCAGTCCAAACACAGAAAATGATAGGAGGGGAAGTGGATGGGGAGCGACTCCTGAATCTACGATGAGACTGAGGACTAACACCTGCGGCCCTCCAGCTGCTGCAGGACTACATCTTCCATCCTCCTCAGCCAGCCCCTGAAAGAGCATTGTGGGAGGCCGCAGGTTGGACGCACCTGGCTTACGCAGCCTTAAGAGCCAACACCTACCCCATCCTCCCATTGCTGCCCCCTCTTCCTATTACCGACAGCACAGTAACCCCAAATCCGCATTTTGTCTTGGATTTTTATGTCCCAAGAGCGTTACTTTACATTTATCGACGTGTAACTCTCGAGTATTCTTCTGATTAATTAAAAAATAAATATTAATTAATTAGTATTTCTTTCTTAGTTAATAAATACAAGTTCACGGGATCTTCTACAATAAGGGGGCCGCTGGTTCTTTAAAACTTCGTTAAAAAAATGAAATTTAATAATAAGAACAGGAAAAATACTAACGTAACTGGTCTCCCTGTCATAACACTATTTATATTCATCGTGCGAGTGCAGAATTTTACTTTCTCCGGAAAAAAAAAATGATGAATGCTGAAGCCTCTCTTGGATTCTAATCTCAAGCAAATGAAATGGATATTATTCCGAGTGAGGGCGACGCGGGTGTTTTTGTTTGTTTATCTCGGTTTAAATTATTTAGAGATAAATTATCAAGTACTGCTGCTTTAACAAGTAGGGGTGCGGGAGAGAACCAAGTCGCCTTTCTTACGAAAAAGCTAACAATTAAAGAACACGTGTGTGCGGACCCCAAAACATGGATTCAACAGCAGTCTATGGGTGAGATGGGGGGGGCATCACAAAGTTTGGGCAGGCTATCTTCTTCTTGAGGGCGTGGCTGTGACGAGAGGTGGGACTAACGCCAGTTAAGCCTTAAAGGGGCAGGAAGTGTTCAGAGTGGTGGAAAGTGGGCGGAGCTTACATACAGTTACCCGAGGACCCCAGCAAGCTCCTGGATATGCCTGGGACTCTTTTTTGGCTTTGTCCAGATCTGAAAATGGATATCGGTCGGTTGTAAATGCCACGTAAAAAGTCTAGGGAAAGCCACACCTCCAGCCATGCCTCTAACCACACCCCTAAACTAAAAGTGCCCCTTTGCGGAGGTAAGCTATAGAAACATAACCAGGGACAGGGGCTGAGAAGGCGACCCCGGCACTTCAAGGCCAGTGTGCGGATGGGGTGAGTATGGGGCAATGTCGGCCAGCAGCCCACCGGGCATTTGCCCAGTCCATGAAACATCCAGAAGTTATTTCTTTTATTATCCCAAAACCCTGTAAACTAAGCTTTTTCACCAAAATTAAAGTTGCTATTAATCAAAACTCGATTTATCCCAAATCCCAACGTACCCCTGCATCCACCTGACCCCAACCCCCCCCCATTGCTAATATAGCAAAGCTTTTTAAACTTTTTTTTTTCTTTCTTTAATAGGCGCTTGACACAAGTGCCCAAAATGCCCAAAGCACAATAAATTTCACAAACAACTAGGATGAAGTGTTTCATTTACAAAGTGTACGGCGTGTGCCGCGTTCCGCCATATGGTGCGGGGGGGGGAGATAATATATACATAGTTTTTACGCTTTGTTGATTAATATCATGTCGAGAACGGGATCCGCTGACTAAGAATAGATACCTACAGATTGTTTACAATATGATTGCGACGTTCCTTTAAAACACTTACAGGATTCTCGCATTAAATCTATACTTTTTGTATTTAATTTTATATATATTGTATTTTTTATATATATATATATTTTACAGCACTGCGGAATATGATGGCGCTATATAAAACAGTAAATAATAATAGTAATATATTTGTCTCGTAAGGAAGGGTCTCCTCAGTGAGTCCCCAGCACTGAAGGGGTTAATGTGCAGTCAACAAGTCGTAATGGATGTGACAGTTCCAGAAGCGCTTCGCTGCGCGCCGAGGACCCTTCCCACTAATTATCAGCGGCTGTCAGGAGGGTCTCGGTGACAAGGACCTCATTACCGAGCGGCTCCCCATCCCCTGGCTCTTCCAGGCTGTCTGCACAACAATAAACAAGAGGGGCTCATTAGCGGAGCGTCCCCCGCCGCGCCGGGGAAGACACGGACCTGTCCCTTTAACAGAGACTTCGGCTTCAAAACATGCCAGGCATGAAACGAGCGCACAGCCGCGCAGCCCGCACACGCTTGCATATCAAAGCGCGTGTCACATCACGGCTAACAAGCCTGTGCGTTACGTAACCCTCTGGCACTGCATGGGTTAATGGCATTCTTCACTGTGGGGGGGACTGATGAAAGCTCGATAGATCTACTTACCTGGAGCCCCCCCCCGGTGAAAAGGTGAGCCGCGCATCACATCATATATTGTCACAAATTGAAGAATATATATTTTCCAATATTTTCCAGAATATATGAAACCAAATAATTAAAGGGGGCAAAAATGTATAGTTCTTAGAAGTATAGTTCTTCTACATACGTGGTCGGCACATGTGATATCATTGTGGCAACCAAATGATTCTTTCTGGAAAGCATGGCTTGTCAGGAGGTGAAGATATTCTGAATGGAGTCACCTGTGTTCAAGCAGGGATTCCAGCTGTGATAAAGCAGGGAGAAAAGCACCAATCGGGACGCTCAGATATCATTAATTCAGAGGAGGATATGAAGACTGTGTGACCCTGAGAATCTGCCCCTTCACCCCGAGACTGGGGTAAAAACCCTGACAATTCCCTGGTACGTGACAAATTTTCATCCCAATCACACCGAAGACACAAAGAGCACACACCAAACACACACCGAACACAAACACTGAACAAACACCAAACAAACACACACCAAACACCAGACACAAACCAAACTCACACCCTGGCAGATATTATTAAAGGTTACGTTTTACTCTGAGCCACAGTAATATTTTTCTGCACAGATATTCAGTGTAATTGAAATTCCCAATTTCTGGAATTACTTCCAATTTGAGCCGGGTTTCTCTTTAAGATAAAATCCTTTCAAGTTCCCTTAAAAAAAACAACTAATCACATTATTTTACTTTTGTAACGACTCAAACCTTAATCAGTCGTTGGTCTCGTCTTAGATTCAGGAGCCGTATGTCTATCCCATGCATGTTTAATCCCCTCGCTGTATTAACCTCTACCACCTCTGCCGGGAGGCAGTTCCACTTATCTACCATCTTCTCAGTAAAGTAAAACTTCCTTCCATTCCATCCTCACCTCTAACCCTCTAGTATTAGACTTCTCCTTTGAAATAAACTTCCCTCCTGCACTTTGTTAAATCCATTTATGTATAAATCTCTCTCCCCCATCCCCTCTCTGTCTTCTCCCCTCCAAGATCCCTTAGACTTTCCTGATTTTTTTAATTTCTAATATCTAACACAAATGTTACAAGCGCCCCCCCCCCCAATACTCTCTCCACCAATCCTGTTCCCCTCACGGTAACCTGTATATTTCATTCACGGAATTGATTTTTTGGGGCAGTTTTTACATTTTTTTTGGTGCTTTTGCCCCGTATTTATTATTTTTTTCCACCCTCATCTCCTCTGTTTCAAAACGCTTCTCGGCTTAATTGCTCTCAAGTGGAGCCTCAGCTCCGGGGTCAATTAGGGAAACGCGAGTCAATGAATCGGAATCCATAATTAATTGTTAATCCATTGTTGGCGGATTCTAATTGCTTTGGGGTAAGCGTCACGCAGAGGAGGAGAGGGTATTTGGGAACGCTTCGCGGGTGGAGCAGTTAAGAGGCAGCCCCGGTTCATGAAATTATTAGGAATATTAAGATTTATTTAAATAATCTCGGAGCCGTTATTATTAATTGTGGTGTCAGAGTTTTTATGAGTTTAGGGCTGAAATTCACAATCTACGGAGTACCATAAAAGAAAAAGAAAGAATATTTTTATATTTTTTTTATAATTTATATCTTCTATTATCTAAAAGCATTCATTAAATAAAGGACTATCCTCATCTGATAAAACCTCCAAACTATGTATTTATGGTATGAGACTTACCCTCTTTTAATTCTATGGTTTTACATATCAGGACATAAAAACAATCATCTATTCATTAGCAGGTCTAGAAATTTGGCAAATACACCTTCAGATGAACAACAACACATATTACGCCGTGTCATGATTTATTCAACAAAAATAAAGCCAAAATGGAGAAGCCATGTGTCAAATACTAATTACGCCTTATGATTCAATAGCTTGTAGAACCACTTTTAGCAGCAATAACGTGAAGTAATCATTTTCTGTATGACTTTATCCGTCTCTCACATCAACGTGGAAGAATTTTGACCCACGCTTCCTTACAACGTTGTTTCAGTTCATTGAGGTGTGCAGGCATTTTTTTATGGACAGATCTCTTATGGTCCCACCACAGATTTTCAATCGGGCTGAGGTTCTTTTTCAGCCTATGCTTATGATCATTGTCCTGTTGGATGACCCAATTTCGGCCAAGCTTTAGCTGTCAGACAAATGACTCTAGAATACTTTGGTATACAGAGGAGTGCATGGTCGACTCGATGACTGCAAGGTTCCCAGGTCCTGTCACCATCCCTCCACCACCGTGTTGGCCAAACGTGGCGCTTTGCATTATGGCCAAACATCTCCACTTTGGTCTGGTCTGTCCAAAGGACATTGTTCCAGAGGTCTTGTGGTTTGTTCAGAGGCAATCATGCTGCCATGTTCTTTTTAGCGAGAAGAAGCTTTCTCCTGGCAACCCTTCCAAACAAACTATACTTGTTCAGTCTTTCTATAATTGTACTTTCATGAACTTTAACATTTAACATGCTAACTGCAGACCTGTAGAGTCTGAGATGTAGCTTTTGGGTTTTCTGCTATTTCTCTGAGCATTGCACAGACCGTTTAATAACTGATTTAACCTACTTTGACAGCAATAACCTAAAACAAGCGGTTCCGGTAGCCGCGGATTCGACCTGCACAACGTTCAGGAGGAATTTTAGACCGTTCTTCTTTACAGATCTTCTTAAGCTCGGCCATATTCCTAGGATGTCTGGTGGGAACAGCTCTCTTGAGGTCATTCCACAGCATCTCTGATGGGTTTAGTCTGGGGTTCTGACTGGGTCACTCCAAAAGGTTTTTTTTTTTTTTTTTACCCTTTTGCAGTAGATTCACTTTGACTTTTAGGGTCGTTGTCTTGCTGCCTTACCTAACTTCTATGGAGCTTCAGCTGGAGGACAGCCACCCTGACATTATCCTGTATGATACCTTCATAAACTTGGTAATCCATTGTCTCCCCAATGATGGCGAGCTGTCCAGGCCCGACACAGCAAAGCAGCCCCATATCATGAGGCTCCCTACATCGCGCTTCACCATTGGGAAGTTGTTTTCATGTGGGCATGCAGTGCCCTTTTTATGCCATACGTAGTGCCGTGTGTTCTTTCTGAACAATTTATCAGTCCACAAAACATTTTCCCAGTAACATTGTAGACCGTCAAGGAACTCTTTGGCAAGCTTTAGGCGCATAGACGAGGTGTTGAATTGGAGAGCAGCGGCTTCCTCCGTGGTGTCTTGCCATGGGCTCCATGCCTGTTTGATGTTATGCGTATGGTAAACTGATGAACAAAGATGTTAACAAGTTCCAATTATTCCTTCAAGCCTTTAGCTGTTACTCTTTTTAACTTGTTGAGCATTCCGAGCTGTGCCCTCGGAGCCACCTTGGCCGAGCGCCCACTTCTAGGGAGAGGAGCCACAGGACTAAATCATCTCCATTCATCAACAATTTCTCTAACCATGGACTGATGGATATGGAAACTCTTTGAGATTACTTTGTAAAACTTTCCAGCATTATGCAAATCGAATGTTGTTTTTTTATTGAAGAACACTACAATCATTTGTGTTATTAGTTGTTCTTTTTTGTAACTGAAGTTGAACTTCAGACCATATTTTAAGACAAATTTATACATAAATTCTGGTAATTCCAAAGGGTTCACATTGTATTTTTAGTATATTTTAAAACCTCTGTTTAAACCCTTCATAACCAATGATGTACCCGGTACGTCATGAAAAGATGTCCCTAGATGACCAATGATGTACCTGGTACGTCACCAGTAAAAAAAAAAGGTCCCAACAACGCTGCAATCCATGACCAGAGCAGTCAGTTAACAGCATGTGATCACTTCTGTAGCCAATCACATGCAGAGATAAAGCTAAATGACAAACTTGATCCATGTAAACGGTGCCTTTGTCAAAAAGTTTTTTGGCCAAAAGAGTTGTAACTCCGCACATGAAATGAAATCACCAAAGGAAAAGAATAGTGCTGACAGTATTAACGGGGTCTTAAAGGGCAGAAGAAGAGGGGTTAAGAGGCAGAAGGGATGGAGCGGCAATGTCCTCTGCTTTGTCTCTGCCGTGGATGACGTTCTCAGATGCTTTTCGAAGTGGCGTCGTTTCAGATCCCGGCAGGCGTTTCAGGAGCTGATGTCTGTCGACCTGTCAGAATATTCTTCATTCACTCCTGGAAATCGGCTCTGATACAGACATGAATAGAACATCACTGCAACTCCATGCGCGGCGCCGACGGATGACGGGTTCTCCAACGGGGGGCCAAGTTATAGGGAATGGCAAGAAAATGGTACAAAAAGATGTATAATATCATACATCGTCCAGGGCGAAATGGGTAGAAAATGTACAGAAACCACATAAGGGTCACAGAATACCCCAAACTCTACACAGTTACAGACATTGTCAAATTGAGGACGAGTTCCCAACACCTGGTCTTATGTCCAGACGTCGGCTGCCCTGGCAATGTTTAATGTTATGGCGCCCTGCATGAGGAATATCTTCCATGCCACGCAGCTGCCCATGTACCATGGGACTCGGCATACACCACGGGGCTCTCTTTAGAGGATCTGTATGGCTTTTAGACCATGAAACCCACCAATGACATATCCACCTGTGCCAACGTAGATACAAACTGATTCGGTATTGCACTCAGACAGCGCCTGATTAAGACCAACCATGGGCCCCTAGGCACAAGGCATTTGGGACCACCATCATAAAGAATAAAGAACCGCTCTCCCTCTTGCTTCCTTGCGCTTCCTCGCCCACAGTGGGAGCTGCCACGGCAGTAGTGCATTAAGTGACCGCAAAGATGCCACCACTGCTACCATGTGGCCGATGGCGGCGTAGAAGCCGGATTATTCAGCAAAGCACCCGGAGCCCTCAGAGATCTGGAGCCGCTAGGCATGTGCCTAATGGACAATCCAGCACTGGCTACAACCATCTCCAGAGGTACAGACTTACAACCACACCAGAGCCTATCCAGCATGGAAACAGTTAACAAAGTACCCCACGATGAATGCCCCGTGTTGTCTGCTCCACCACCTATGGTTCTTTAGAACAAGCCGTCTCTTTACTGTTTCAGTGCCGGACTTCTCACCTCAGAGGGAACGCTGAACGTCATCTCCTCATTCCCATGGAGAACGCAGTGGACTTGATGAAACCCATCAGCAAACGCTCTTATTTTTACAGCGTCCTTAATCTACCTCTTTGTGCTTCAGCCAAATAAGTCGTTACGCCGGCTGGTTTTTTTCTTCTTTAATGCCGCGGAGGAGTTGGCTTCTCCTGTCTCCTCGGGCGCAGTTTGCCTGATTTCAAAGTAAGATCGCTAAGAGACAGCCTCTGATTCCCGCGCATGCAGCCGCAGCTGACGGACCCTAATTGTAAGTGAGGTTTTTATAATGTGCTCCGACTGTCAGCGAAATCCCGGCAGTGTATGAAGATTTCATGTTGCTTAAACAAGACAATCATATCTGCCCCGGGGCTCCGCTTGTGCCGTTAAAAAGCTATCAATCTCTGTTCACACAGAGGAGGTACGTGTTACCGGCGATAATATTCCACGCCGTGCCATGCTGGAGGGATTCGGTGCTTTTCACACTGCTGAAATCCCTGCTTGAATACAGGTGACTTCATTCAGACTATTTTAACCCTCTGACCAGACCGGACTGGCCATATGGCACACCGGGGAAATGCTCGGTGGGTCACTGGTGGACAGTAACCCATACGTACCCAACATACTTGGGAACTTTTATTTCCTAGCCCCGACAAAAAGCAGCGCCGCACCCACCCACAAACGCCACCAGACCCGACACACAGATGTCACCGCATCGGCCCACAAGTGTCACCAGACCCCCCCCAAAGACGGAGGGCTCCAGGTAGCCTTAGCCTGGAAGTCCCCAGGTATGGCTGTGGGCAAAGAATGAAGAACCATCCCCGAGCCAAGTGGGTCTAGATGGAGGAGCCAATCAGAGGTCCCGTGGCTTACCCCGAAGGAGACACCCCAGGTTCAATACTGAAGCGCCGATTCTGGCACACGCATGGTTAACCATCATCACAGTCTGCAGTTTACATCAAAAACATACTATATGTATGGAAAAAATAAACAAATGCGGTCAGGATGGTGATTTAACAAACCAACTGAACTGCATTTGATTGCAAGCTTTTGAGACGACTTAGGACTCTTTTTCTATGTTCCTAGAAGAGGATACATAAGCATTCAAAACCTCAGAGGTCTCTTCATCAGATGTAATCTATCCATCTAACATGACTGCTGATCACTAAAGAGTACGGCTTTGCAGTGCCTTGGGACTGCAGGGGTTAAGCTGCATGTTTACCACGCTCGTGCGTCGCTTGTTAGTATACAATGTGACATTCCTTAAATCAGGGACGTTCAAACAGACAGTGTCATGCCAGGAGCCCGCGGGACGCAAATTCAACATGACAGCGCACGATGCCTTAGATGTACGGTCGGGGGGGACGCCTTTTTTATGTTTTTTTTATTATTACACAAAAAAAAAAAAAAAAAAGAAGAAGAAGAAGTGGTCAGGGAGACGAGGAAAGTTCGCTCCGGAGCCCACGGCCATTTCTCAGAGATTTGCTGAAATTTCAAAAAGATCAACTTTGGAAAACTAAAAGAAAAAAGAGTGATGAGTATGTGCTCAGACAGATAAAAGGACAGCAGGGGGTAAAACAAGAGAGATGACATGGGGGAGGAATAAGAAGAGAGAGAAAGAGAAGTGAAAAGAGAGAACTCGAGAGACGTAAGAATGTTCCAGACTATGTGAGTTCCAGTGGTCACAGTCAGCAGGGGAGGGCTGGCATCTTCTGCCCCGGGGGACAGGTAAAACTGCCCCCCTCAGGTAACTAACATACACACTGGCACACGTATTCACACATACACACTCATGCTTACACACGCTAAACACATCAAACACACATAGTCTCGCACGAAAACTCACACAAACACATTCATACTAACACGCACATACACCCCCACACATATACTTTCATTCTTACATTCATTCACATATACAGATATACTCACTCCCTCACCCCTTTATCTCACCCGCAGCTTCCTTCCTGGCTGCTCACACATAATGTGTGTCGTTTCTACTGTGGGGGTCATGTAACCTTGCTTTGTGTGACCCCGCTGCCTTCTCGCCTCCCCAGGTGGCCCCGTCCAGGACCAGCCCTTTTTTGAAGAACTTTCGACCGGCCCTGGGAGCAGATGGTCCCGGCCTCCATGAACTGCTTTAAAATGCGCTTTGCTTCTTTAACTCACAGACCACCAGGATCTGACTTCATATTCCGGCACTCCGAAGAGAGGATGGTGATGTGGTAGCGAACAGATAAATGATTCACCGACGGATATCTGTTGCTAGCAAATCAAAGACCTCTCAAAATAATGTTTCTTTTTCTAGAATCATGGGGGGGGCATATTTACTACCATTTAAAGGGATTTTGCACATTTTTTTATTCCTAGAATCAGGAAAAATATTTTATATCAGCCATTTGAGCCCTGATTTACTAAACACCCTGACTCCTTATCATACTGCCTGTGGGGAACAACAGCATGGCTCAGTCTTAATCACCCAGACGGACTTTCTGACTAATGAAAGTCTATGGAGGAACGGACTTCATTAGCGTCGCCATAAAGCATCAGCTCAGTGTGGTGTTTGAGCCGGGAAAGTCAGCCAAAATATCACATGACTGACAGCAACGGCGGCTCCAGGTCTGCAGATAAAGAGGGTTTTTAGAGCAAAAATGAGGTAAAACCAGGGTTTATAATTAAGGAGGAAAAAACTTTTCCAGGAGACATCCCCTTTAAGGGTCTAGACGCTCATAGAGAGAGAGGGCATCGAAGAAGTCTGGAATTTGACTCTCTCCGTACAATATCTCTGTACATCAGATGATGGAGAATAACCTTCCTTTAAGAAGAAATACATTCCTCAGTCATTTATATTAATTAATTGCTAATTACCGGATATTACCAAAAATGACCGATGTATCCGGATAAATCTTTCGCAGTCGCGTAACAAATTAGAATTAGACAGTCCCGTTTTCCATTTAAATGAAAATAAAACAGCTAATTAGAGACAAAGAGGAGATTAATTGAGTTCATTTGCATTCGTCGGGTCTGGCCGTATTTCATCCTTTACCAACTCACCGCTCTCACATTTACACAAATTTCATTGCTTTTAGGTACAAAAAGGGCAAAGCAGCTAAATGTGTTCATTTCTAAGATAAAAGACGCGAGCTCCTTGCTTTTCATCATCATTTTTTTTCAGTAAATCTCAATATTTTCTTTCCATTTTTTTGTAATGTAAAGTTCTGTAAAAGAGTTATTCATAAAAAGAGTTTCTGATTTGAAAAGTGGTCTTGCGTGGCTCTGGTTGCTATAGTAACAAAACCACTTTTAAAACGTGGCACCAGAATAATTCAGGGATATAACGCAGAACCCATCAGTCCCCATCATGAGTCTTCTTGGTGCACCGATGGGTTTTTTTCTGGAATCTGGTGAATTTTGTTCTTTTATATTTGGCTAATTTGGTGTGAAATCTGCTCCTTGCATTCACTTAGTCCATAACAGAACAGCACATAAGCGGGGCTCCATCTCAAACATTCGCATATTCCGGGAGACACAGCCTTTAGATCCAGGCCGGTAGGTGCGTGAAGTCGCTCTACACATGTTCCAGGGCTCTTTACCATTGGAAAATGTTTTTTATTATGGGGCATAGGGAGGATTCGGTGGGGCACGGGGTATGGCATCATGGGAATGAGATGAAATAACCAATGCCTCCTCAGGTGGCTGCCTGGTGGGGTTTATAGCAAATGAAACGCAGATAGGCCTTCAAAGGTCCGAGGGGAGGGGCTGCCCTCCGAAGTCTGATGGGGGAGTTTTTTTGGAAATGTGTTATTTGTATCATTACTGAAGGCACACGCACCCACACACACGTATACACACACCCACGCACATGTACACGTATACACACGCACCCACGCACACAGTATACACACACCCACGCACATGTACACGTATACACACGCACCCACGCACACAGTATACACACACCCACGCACATGTACACGTATACACACGCACCCACGTATACACACACCCACGCACATGTACACGTATACACACGCACCCACGCACACAGTATACACACACCCACGCACATGTACACGTATACACACGCACCCACGTATACACACACCCACGCACATGTACACGTATACACACGCACCCACGCACACAGTATACACACACCCACGCACATGTACACGTATACACACGCACCCACGTATACACACACCCACGCACATGTACACGTATACACACGCACCTACGCACACAGTATACACACACCCACGCACATGTACACGTATACACACGCACCCACGTATACACACACCCACGCACATGTACACGTATACACACGCACCCACGCACACACGTATACACACACCCACGCACATGTACACGTATACACACCACCCACGCACATACGTGTACACACACCCACGCACATGTACACGTATACACACGCACCCACGCACACACGTATACACACACGCACCCACAACAATTTTTGGATTATTTGTGAAGTGTATCTCATAGCGTTATTAGTATATGTATATTGCGTATAAACTGTGTGCTTGTTGGTGCCCGGTCGCCATCACGGATGAAGCTGTAGTAGCCTCCCCTGCACAACACACAGACAGACGAGCTTTATTCCTGCCCAGCTCTGCGGTGATCTCCCGGAGAGGAACGTGCGCGGTGATAAGTGCCTTCACTGCTGTTGTGTAGCCGGAACCACCCCTGCTCTGTAGGAGAAACGATTTCATTATTGAAAGGGCCCCTGTCTTTTTTTAATTTGAACTTTTCCCTCTCCCCCCTATTATAACAGCGCGATGGAACATGCTCTATGCATGTAATGTGTCTATGTGAATAAATGTAATGTTCTGCATTTATACGGATAAAGCAAGGAGGATGGGATTCTCCAACTTTTAATCGTCTTCCACAGAACCGGAACTGCATTTTACATTTTCCTGGCGCCCCTCGCTGTATCACCCCAACTAATTGAACTAATTGTGGGGTTTAATGATCAGGACCCCTGTCCCCCCCAAACCGGCCCATTAACGCTACGGAGAGCTGTGCCGAGTCAGCATTTTTCCTTCCATTATGTAATACACAGTAACTCCCTCTAGACTGTAAGCTCATTTGAGCCGGGCCCTCCTCACCTGTTGTCTTTGTTGTCAATTTGTTACGTTACATACTACTTGTTATGTCCTGTCTACCCATTGTACAGCGCTACGGAATATGATGGCGCTATATAACACAATAAATATTAATAATAATAATAAAGTATTACGCTGGGCTGGTTCCTGCCTTTTCAGGGCTCCTTCGAAACAAAATAAGGAGGATTAAGGGGTTAATCATCGCCCGCTCCACGTCCACTCATTATATTAATGTAAGCTTGTGAGTGGGTTATAGGGTTTCCAGGGGAGATCAATGAACAAAGTAACAAAGTAACAGACAAATTAATCATAAACCGCTGAGGAGAAACGGGAAACAAAGTAACAAAGTATGCCTGGTAAAGCAGGTTTTTGGGGGGTTTATGGACCCCAGGGAATTTTAAATCCAACTCCAATTAGGGCAAAACCTCTGTATCATTCTATTTTCCATGCTACCCCGGCGGGAGATACTCAGTAACAGTGTAGGGTGGAATATGGGTGATGACAAACAATCCGCATCACAGGTCATTGACTACGAGAGCAACCGTGACCTCATACAAAAATATCACCTTATTTATCATTCAAAAAAATCTAGACTTCATCTCTTAAACCTCCAATAAAAGCATTTTATTTTTATATTTTTATATACCAGATGCTGAAAACACAGATGTTCTTCGTTCCTTTTTTTTTTCTTTGGTTCTCTCCTGAAAAGCTTACGCTCTAATTGAGGTTTTTCCCACTTAAGAAAAGAATTCTTTCCTGTTCACACAGAGACGCGCCGGCCGGCAGCACGAAACCTCTCAGCAGTCCAGCGTTTTAGTGGGAATTTATCGGGATGCGGTCGGCGGTGATGGCGGCGGGGGGTCTGCTCGGCCCCCGTGGAGGAAAGGAGCTTCGCTCATCACAAGTACCTGATCAGACAAGTCGTTAGACGCACACCTGTCACTCGGCAGCCGGGCAGCGGCTGGAGACGCTTTCTTCTCTCTCCTGAGCTGGAGGAATTAATAAAAGATGTTCCTTACCTGCCCAAACTGTTTGTCCTCCTGAAATATTAAACGTCTGCTGATTAAGTTTTCAGCGGGGGAGCCGCGACGCCGCCATGCCGCTCTTCCTCAGGTACAGCCATAGGTTCTGCGTCTGCCCTACTTTGTGAACTTTATTCCACGCTATAACATCTAAAAAAATCTCGGAACTCGGGAAACGCTCATTAAATATCCATCCTATACATCCCCGGGCTTTACCAGCATGCGCCGTATCCTTCTTAGTAGAGGGAGCCTGTAAATGAGACCCAAGTGTAAATAGGGCTATATATATATATATATATATATATATATATATATATATATATATAATTAAAATATTATTTGTATTATTCTCTATTAAATTCTAATTTACAATTTAAATACGGGGCGCTAAACAAACTCATTACAGTCGGCCCTTTAGGGCTCTACCCGACAGACGACTTCTGTAATTAACACATAATTATTTTTATAATCTAAATTATTATTTTATCATTTTTTGTGGTCGGAAATATTCTTTTTTGTACACTTCGGATCTGCGACTTTATCCGTAATAACCGATTGCCACATTAGAAACAAGACTTTTTTATTCTGTAAAAGTGGAAAATGTTTTTGTTTAGTTTTTTCCTTTAACTGACATAGAGGTAGCTCTTCATGTTAATGCAGATCTGTAAATACAGTGTAGGAATAATAATAAGAAGAAGGAAAAGAAGAAAAATAATTTTTAATAAAATTGGTATGTTAAAAAAACTATTAATTTATGAAAATATAATACTTACTGTGTCCTTGCACAGTGCCTCTTTGGCATACCCGGTATCTCCGGTTTGACCCGGAGATTGCCGGGTGGACGCTGCTCCTCCGGTTCTCCAGGTCAAGACCCGAATCCTCCAGGCCGCGGGAGCGGGAGCGGGATCTTGACACGCCCCGCGCCCCGCTCCCCGCTCCCCGCGCCCCGCTCCCCGCGCATTTTTTCTTCGAAATGGGGGTGTTTTTCACTGCCGTGAGCGTGAACGCCCCCAACGTCAGTGCGAGAAGTTCTCAGGTATGCTCTTTGGTAATTAAATCCCTGTGCCCCTATTTTCTCTCAGTTACACAAATACCCCGCAATAGGACACAAAGTCACATAAAGTCTAGACAAAGCCCCTCCCACAACCATGCATCTAACCACACCCCCTGCAACAAATGTGACCAATTGAGATGTTGGAATGTATGCAGAATTTGAGATTATGCTAATCAGTGTATTCGGTATAACGATAATTAGACTGGAACCCAGGAGTGGAGAAAGGAAAGAGACGGCGAAAATCAGGGTCAGGGAGCGATGTCAGGAACGCCAGGAAACGTGGTCACCGGAACAAGCCAGGTCTGATACCGGCAAACACCGAGAACAGCATAAGAAGTCACACCAACCAAGTGCAGAATTTAAAAAGCCAAAAGGGCCTGGAAAACAGGTCTGTGATGTCACACAACCGGATACAGTGTCATTATCAACAATTTATCCATTTACAGTATAATCATCTTAAGGAAAATTCTAAATTATTAGAGTCCAATCCTAAGAGCGCAATGAATCACGGCTATCCCATTAATGAGCTGTGTGATACACGGCTATTCCATAAGACATTCAGGCTGTTCCGTGTAGTGTGTGTTCCGTGTAGTGTGTGTTCCGTGTAGTGTGTGCACTGCTCATGCATGCAGCGATGACATCACAATTCTTTCTTTTAAACAATAAATGTTGGTTGTGTTTTTGAACCCGATTAGAAAATGTTCTCCACTTAGTAATAAATTGAAACAAACACATTTTCCCACGCAGAGAGCCTCGTCCATGCTGGTTTATTGGAGTTCTAGGCTAGCGGAATGGTTGATCGGTTGGTTGGTGAATTAGATGCCTTATTGGTTGAATGCTTGATTACTTGGGTAGTTCATTAGTTGATTAGCTAGTTGGTTGCTTAATTAGTTGGCTAGTTGGTTGCTATGTTGACCATTTGGCTTCTTGGTAATGTGGCTGAATAGTTAGATGGCTGATTAGTTGGCCGGTTGATTAGTTCACTAGTTGGTTGTTAGGCTGACCATTTGGCTTGTTGGTTATGTGGCTGATTAGATGGATGCTTGATCAGTTGGTTGTTTGATTGGTTGAATATTTGATTATTATGTTGACTATTTCGATTGTTGATTTGTGTGGTTGATTAGTTGGCTAGTTGGTTGTTAGGCTTTCTATTTGGATTGTTGGCTGTATGGTTGATGAGTTGGTTGATTACTAAGATAGCTGATTAGACAGATGCTTGATTAGTTAATTGGTCGGTTGATTAGTTGACCAGTTGCTTGTTGGTTTGACTGTTTGGATTGTTCCGGGTTTGGTTCATTAGATGGTCAGTTGATGCAATAGCCAAATCTAGCAGATATCGGAACTTTTGTGACGGTTGGGGGAGAGAAGAGAGATAGACGGGGGGGAGAGAAGAGGGGATAGGAACATTTAGCAGAAGTGGTAGAGGATAATACAGTGAGGGGATTAAGCATGCATGGGATAGACATACGGCTCCTGAATCTAAGACTGATTAAGGTTTGAGTCGTTACAGCAGGAGAGAGGGCTGACTAGACGTGGGCCGGATGGGGCCGATCTGCCAACACCTCCAAGGTTACTGTAATGTAAAAAAATATGTATCTCATAATGTAAAAAAATATCTCAATATACCCACGTCCGGGTATTTATTAATAGTGAATGGGGAGATATACATAGCAATAATTCCCAATGAGACATTACAAAATATATATTCAAACCAAATAAATATATCTTTATCCCAACACACGACGAAAAAAGGGTGCCGCCTTGCTTTACAATTCATTTCTCAATTATGGAAAATTGTGTAAAAAGGTTTTTATTAAGTATAAAATATACTTTAAACCTTCAAAAAAAACAACAACAAAAAAAAAACAATAAAAAAAACAACTCCCCGTATCGCCCGAGCCGGCCGGTCACTTTCTCTTTTTCCCCGTGACAAGTAATCAAGGCTGAGATTGCTAATTAAAACAATACACGGCTAATTGTAATTTTTATCTAACGGGTTGATAATTCAAGTGTACGCCCTAACGACAGGATGTTAAATTTTCATTTACCTGCCCTGCTGGTCACACCGATAGCTGGGAATTTATAGAAACATCAAAGCTTTGTAACAGCCTCAGCCTCGCGCGGAGCTTTTCCGGGGTGTGGAGACGCTGCAAATTGATGAGGAACTTTATATGAATTTTAGATGACTCGCACGCCGTATACCGCTGCTTTGTCAGGGCTCATCTGCTAATTGGATTGTATATATTATCACTTGCTTTACCCGAGCGGCTGATAGAGCGCCGGCTCCTCTCCGTAAAAAAAAAATAAATAAAAAAAATCTATCGTTCGGTTTTCTCTTTAACAAAGTAAACTTCTGACGAAGCGGTTTAAGCCGTAAAAATGCTTTCAAAGCGCATTGAATTTTTTAGCAATATGTTAAAATTCCAGACCGGATTCAATGCTATTAATTGAATCTCACGCTGCTTCCCCCCGCGCCGTTCCTTTAGCGTTCGCCTTCTTGCGATCTCGTTACTTTTTTGGGGGAGGCGGAGGCTGTTTTTTTTTTAAAGTTAACTTTGCTCGGCTGTTGTGTTAGGAAACGCATCCCGGGGGCTGTCATCTGCCGCGTGCCCCCCTATCCAGACTCAGGGACGCGAGAAGGGGGCCCCCCCACCTGCCGACGCTCGGCGGTGGATCTGCATCGCGGTAAACACAACAATAATTAGTATCTTTATAAACAATTAAACGTGCGCTTATCGGAGGCTGCCTCAAATGTACTTTCTGTTTGATTTTATTGAACGCGAGCAAAGGTGTCGAAAGGTGGAAATATTCTGACGGCACTTCTTGAGGACGTGATCATTTCCTTCTGCCCACGGTTAGTTTCCAGAAGTGTCCCTCAAGTTATATAAATGGCCAGATGAAGGAGCTTTGGGCCCCAGAGCAATTATCCATGAAGGGCCCCTTCTCTGAATTGAGTGGTATAATGGAGGCGTTCTGCCCCTTTCATCCTTTCTTCTCTTCTGTTCTCCATTTCGTTCTTTTGCCCCGTTTCTTTTCTCCTCCTCAATTGCTGATATCTTTTCCTCACTTCTTTCTGTCTTCTTTCCCTTTTTTTTCTTTTATCTCACTTGTCTCGACGTACAGCTACACATAAATATATATTTATATACACAAACACATATGTGCACATGTATGCATACACACATACATCCACACACACCTGCACATATATACACAAACAAATATACACATGTATTCACATATACACATATACTGTACAAATGTACACACAGGTCCACACCAAGGCAAGTGCGAGAAAGCAAGTCGTATTACCAGGCGCCAACGGGGGCAACACCAGTTGGGGAGATTATGGATCTCCCTCTAAACGGCCCAAAATTCAGGGAAGAAAAAAGAGGGAGAAAGATAAGAGATCAAGAGAAAGAGAGATAGGTGATGGTGAGAAAGGGGCAGTGGCGTCGCTACAGGGGGGCAATTGCCCCCCCCTAGGTTAATCCATGCCCCCCTGTTGCCCCCCTGCCGAATTTGGAATAAAGTCACAATGCGACTTTAAATCCTGTCTTTTTTTTTTTTTTTTATGCGGAGGAGAGAGAGGGTGCGGCCCGCGTAGGATCGGCAGCCAGAGCAACAGATCTTACGCGGGCCGCACCTCGAGCCAGGCTACTTATCTGTTGGACGGTCTTCTGTACTGCATAGAGGAAGCGGAACCTAGCAGAGTTCACGTGACATCACATGACTCTGCTCCAGTCCTGCTTCCTCTGTGCAGTACCAGAGAACGCAGAGGGAGGCCGCACCCTCTGCTGAAGTCTGTGAGCAGCATCGAGGAGCTGCAGTGCAGGTAAGGGGGTGGGGAGGGTGTTTGAATGAGTATGCGTGATTGAGGGAATTAATCTGTGAATGAGTGAGTATATGAATGAATGAGTGTCTGTGATAGCATGGGTGTGTAAGTGCTGGAACCTAGGCATGATGGGACTCCTATCATGCCAAGTCAGCCAGTACATGCTGAAACCTAGCTAGCTGCCCCCTTGTGTATTGATGCTGCCAGCAGTATGGGGTCTGCACATCACTTACAGCCACCCTGTACCAGCATGTACTGGCTGACTTGGCATGATAGGAGTGTGATTGCTAACAGCAATCACAGTCCCATCATGCCTAGGTTCCAGCATTTACTGGTTGCCTGGGTATGATAGGAGTGTGATTGCTGTGTGGGCAGTATGGACGCCAGGGCTTGCTTTGGGGTGTGCAATCTATGCCTGTAATCTGTGCCTGTAATTTAGGGGGTTTTAAATATACCTTTTAATGACGTGTTTTATGTGAATTCCAATTGATCTATACCTGCAAAGCTGGTTTTCCATACATTATTTATGTATACCTGCAAATACAGTGTTTGTATGTCTTATTCAGTTGATTAATACCTCCAATGCTGTTTCCATGTATTCATTTGATCTATACCTGCAATGCTACTTTTCATATACTATTGTATACCTGCAAATACAGGATTTGTATGTCTGATTCTGTTTATTTGATATATACCTTCAGTGCTGAGATCACAAGTGAATGTCAGTTGATCTATACATGCAAAGCTTGGTTTGTGTGTTAATGTGTTGATCTATACCTGCTATCGGCAACTGGGGCTAATATTAATATATATGGGCAGAAGGGGCATCAATACACAAGGGACAAAAACACTAAGGGGGGTATAAACGACAATGCAGTGTGAAAAATCCATCCTGATGTAGAAGTCTGTGACATATATTGTGTCCTGCTGTTTGTATATTTTTAGTTATCAGTGTAGCAGAGCCTGCCCCCGGGTGTGTGTGTATAGGTGTTGGTGTGGCAGAGCCTATCCTGGTGTGTGTTCGGTTGTCAGTGTGGCAGAGCCTGTCCTAGGGTGTGTGTTTGGGTGTCAGTGTGTCAGAGCCTGTCCTGGTGTGTGTGTGTGTTTGGATGTGGGTGTGTCAGAGCCTGTCCTGGTGTGTGTGTGTGTGTTTGGATGTGGCAGAGCCTCTCCTGATGTGTGTGGGTGTTTGGTTGTCGGTGTGGCAGAGCCTTTCCTGGTGTGTGTGTCTGGGTGTCGGTGTGACAGAGCCTGTGTTGGTGTGTGTGTTTGGTCATCTGTTTCCTGGCACTTAACTTACAGTAGGAATTATTTAATTTATATTTATCCAGAGATAAAATGCCCTCCTGAAGTTGTAGTGACTTCAGGGAACAAAACGTTCAAGGCCCTGAAATCATTTAGTGGAAAAGTTATTTATTGTGTTATAATATTTATTTCAAGGATTAGTCGCACTCAATTGTGGCTTCAGGCTTCCCATGATCAAGTATTATTTTAGCCCAATAACAAAAGTATAATTCCATAGCACATTACTTTTGGAAATTATGAATGCCCCCCCAGTTTGACTGTGGTATCTTGTGTGCCCCCCCTATATATTGTTTCTAGAGTCGCCACTGGAAAGGGGAGACCAAAAGTGAAATGAGAGAGAAAATGAGAAGGAGAGATAAAGGAGAGAGACTGTAAGATAGGGAAGAGATAATGAGAAAGAAGAGAGATGGGGAGAAAGGGGGAAGATAATAAGAGATATAAGGATAGATAAAGAATAAGATAAGGAGAAAGAAGAGAGATAAAGAAAAAGATGAGGGGTAACGAGAAGAGTGTGTCTGCAAGGGCAAGTGTGAGCCTCTATGTTTGTATGTAAGGGCAAGCATGAATGTGCATGTGTATGTATGTGTGTATGAGCGGGCGTTTCTAAGGGCAGTGTATGGGTATATGTGTGTATTTTGACAGTCTATCCATAATATTACTGTTTTAAACCTAACGGGAATAGACTGATTTACTCTAAGACCGGTTTAACCCAGGGGCACAATTTCGTAGATATGTGCAAATTGGTCAAAAACAATTCGGACACATTTTTTGGTTCGTTTTTTGGCCGATGCGTTTTCAGGCAACGAATCACATTCCCTGCCCATTAAGTTCAGACAAAAAATCAGGGGCATTTTTAATTCAGGAACAAAATTAGTTGCCCAGTGCCCACATTCATTCTCATTCACTCTCTCATACTCGCTAAATGTTTCCCTACCCTCTCTGCCGACGGCTTTGGCATCTTCTTGCTCTTCATCTTCTCTCATTCATCGTCTCTCTTTTATCTTCTATCTGCGCCTGCATCTTCGCGGATATAACCTGGCGTGAATTTCCGCAATACGGCGGCACTTCCGGTGAAGTCCAGAGAAAACGTCACCGGAAGCACCACGATTTTGGCAGAAGTTCACTTTAGGGCAAAATGATGGTGCTTTCTGTGATAACCCCCCCTGTTGGACAATCGGAGGGAAAGGACATCAACGGAAGCGCCGTCCTTTTGGCGGAAGTTCATGCCAGGTTATGTCCACAGAGATGTGGATGAAGAGAGAAGATGAAGAACAAGAAGATGCGGAAGAGGAAGCAGAAGGTAGGGGAACATTTAGAGAGCATGAGAAAGTGAACGAGAATGAGAGAGAGTGAGTAAGAGTGTGAGTGAAAGGGCCCACGAATTCTGGACAAAAATTCTGAGCTTTTTGCTTTGTTTTTGACCACTTTGTGGGGGGGGGGTCTGGCCTAATTTGCGTAGCTTTGTACAAATCCTCAAATTTGCCGAAATTCAGTAAATTTGCAATTAGTACAAATCCGAATGCACAAGTTTACTATTTAGTATAGTGTTAAATTAAAAATATGTATAATTCAGCATTTTAATGTGTGAGTCCAGCAGCTGTGAAAATGCCCACCGTGAACCATGTCAAGGCATCAGTGGATGTCAGTGTACAGGGTGAAAATAAGTATGTGTGGTGACAGTGTACAAGTGAAACAGTGTACAGTGTGTGTCAGTGTGCCGTGTTAGACTGTGTGTGTGTAAGTATACATGTTTGGGTGTGTGAGGGGAATATCAGCGCACGGTGCTTTTATGAGTGTCTATGTGTTAGTTTACAATGCTACCCTATGTGTGGCATTAGAGTGAGACTGTGTTAGACTGTGTTGGGTGTTAGTGTATGGGGTTAGAGTGAGTGTGTATGAGGGTGTTAGACTGTGTTGGGTGTTAGTGTATGGGGTTAGAGTGAGTGTGTATGAGGGTGTTAGACTGTGTTGGGTGTTAGTGTATGGGGTTAGAGTGAGTGTGTATGAGGGTGTTAGACTGTGTTGGGTGTTAGTGTATGGGGTTAGAGTGAGTGTGTATGAGGGTGTTAGACTGTGTTGGGTGTTAGTGTATGGGGTTAGAGTGAGTGTGTATGAGGGTGTTAGACTGTGTTGGGTGTTAGTGTATGGGGTTAGAGTGAGTGTGTATGAGGGTGTTAGACTGTGTTGGGTGTTAGTGTATGGTGTTAGAGTGAGTGTGTATGAGGGTGTAAAACTGTGTTGGGTGTTAGTGTATGGGGTTAGAGTGAGTGTGTATGAGGGTGTTAGACTGTATTGGGTGTTAGTGTATGGGGTTAGAGTGAGTGTGTATGAGGGTGTTAGACTGTGTTGGGTGTTAGTGTATGGGGTTAGAGTGAGAGTGTATGGGGTTAGAGTGAGTGTGTATGAGGGTGTTAGACTGTGTTGGGTGTTAGTGTATGGGGTTAGAGTGAGTGTGTATGAAGGTGTTAGACTGTGTTGGGTGTTAGTGTATGGGGTTAGAGTGAGTGTGTATGAGGGTGTTAGACTGTGTTGGGTGTTAGTGTATGGTGTTAGAGTGAGTGTGTATGAGGGTGTTAGACTGTGTTGGTGTTAGTGTATGGGGTTAGAGTGACTGTGTGTGTGTTGTGGTGAAAGTATACAGAATTAGGTTTTTAAAAATACATTTTGTGAAAAGGAGGGTAGAAAATAATTTAAAAGATACAAATAAATAAAAATAATGATAAAATATTAAGATTTAAAAATGTTTTATGTTTCATAATTCTAACACTAGTCATAAAAAAAAGAGATATAGGGGAAAAGATCTTAAAATAAACAAAACTATTCTAACAATTTTTATTTTAAAAACTTGGTCTGTATTTAGTCTTCATGCATCATTAATTATTTTGGAATGTTTACGGCAGCTGTTAACATGTTTATGTAAAGTTCCCACATCTTGAGGAATTTGTGTTCGTGTTTTCTTGTTCAGGTTCTTCCCACTCAATTAAATTTGGAAACACGGAGTAGTTTATTTTTGACCGAGGTTAAATTAGGTTTGGATGCTCTGAATGCTCATGCGCAGCTACAATAAACACTATATGACCAAAAAGTACGTGGACACCTGACCTTCTGATCTTTATGAACTAGATGGACATCCCAAAACAATGGGCATTAATATGACGTCGGTCCCTCCTTTGCAGCTATAACTCTTCTAGGAAGAGATTTTGGGGAGTTTCTGTGGGATTTTTGCCCGTTAGAGCGCCAGTAGAGCGTTTGTGAGGTCACTCATCCAATCATGTCTTTATGGACCTGATTCATCCATCAGACATCCAGATAGCGAAGCGTGGTTCATCGCTCCAGTGAACACGTACCCCCTGCTCCAGAGCCCAGTGGAGGTGGCTTTACACCACTCCAGCCTACTCTTGGCATTGCACATAGTGATCTTCGGGTTGTATGCAGCTGCTCGGCGGTGGAAGCCCATTTCATGAAGCTCCTGACACACAGAGCTTGTGCTGATGTTGCTTCCAGAGGCAGTTTGGAGCTCTGCAGCGAGCGATACAGAGGACATGTTACAATATTGTGGTTACAATGTTAACACAACAAGTGCCACTAAACTTTAAAAGTAACTTTGGCTTCTTCAGTGCCCCCCAAATTTTCAGAAGACTGCTTGCACAACAGGGCCAGTCTGGTGTTATGAAGGCTGCGGTGGCACTTTAAGGCCAATGGCCACCTGATGACGGGCGATGGCTGGATAGGTCAGGCCACATGTTTTTAAGCTCTCGCAGCCTGCGGCCCGGCATATACAGCCGGTGGCCACATGCTCAATATGGGGCTCTAATGGCCAGACCGAGCTTGTTACACAAGGTGTTTTATCATGGCAACCACTGCCTCTTATCCTTATTTTCAATCTTATAAAGTCTTTGGCAAATATTTCTACCGTCCCCTATTGTAACAGCGCTACGGAATGTGTTGGTGCTATATAAATAAATGTAACGTGAGTTACAAAGTGTAAAGGAGATTACGTGCATTAAGAGAAAGTCCTGTAACCGGTGCTTGACTCCCATTAACTCGGGAACAAGGATTAAATATTTATCCACCTCCTGCCTTTCCAATGCTTTCATTTTAAGTCAGGTGTCCAGAACGGCCCCCGTCCTCTTATCCTCCTTCATGCTCTCACCTCGAGCATCAAAAATGCAGTAACCTCGCGAAGTTTGGGGTATAATAAAAGATACATGAATCTATTTCGGCCCATCTGTCACGTCGCTTCTCATGACTGTCTATGCTACAATGCGTTATAATGGAGTCGCTTGACTTTTTGCCTGAAAATCCTGTTAAAAATAAGAAAGTTTCATCCAGGCAGCTCGGAGGTTACGGCCTCTCATCTCTTACATAACCCTTTATCTCAGCTCAAATTCCTGAAAACATCCTAACGCCCCGTCGCCCATCAATTCCAGTTCTAACATATTCAGGGCTTCATAAAAAACATCTGCTTTATATTGTATTTAATGTAAAAATGTTTAATTTAAAGAGGGAAGAGACCTTAAACGGAGCCTGTTCCATTTATCGACCACCCTCTCAGTGAAGTAAAACCTTTTTCCATTCCAGCTAAGCTCCTGGCCCTCTAGTTTTAGATCATAGACTCTTGTCCTGCCATCTTGTAATTTGTATAATCGTCTCTCCCATCCCCTCTCTCTCTCTTCTCTGCCCGTCTCGCTCTCGCATCGCCTTTCTCTCTTCTTTTGCCATCCCCTCTCTCTTCTCTGCCCCCCCACCCCCCATGCTGGACATATTAAGATCTCTCAGTCTTTCCTCATCATTTTTAATCCTGCGAATCATTCTCCATCGTCCTCTGAACTCTCCCCAGAACGCCGATCTACTACCTCTTCCTCTTTGTATCCGTCTTCTCGCCTGCACGCCCTGCAACTAATCACACGGAGCTAACGGATGCTGCGAGCGCCAGGATCCCCGCAAATCTCTGCTATTACTTTCGATGCGCTGTCATCAGCCCTCTCTCTTTACTCGCTTTCGGAATAATTAAGAACTCTCTTTATGTTACCGAGAACTCTTATCTCTCACTTCACAGCTTACTCCTCTTTTTTTTGCTTAAACGAAGTGCTGTCAAAGAGCTCAACAGGCGTAAGAGTGAAGCGTTTAAAGCATGAAACCCACCAAGCTCCATTAAAATCCAGTGGGAAGAGGCTTATTGAAATGACGACGCGTCTCCATACTGGATATCTCTTTTTTTTCTTCTTCTCAGTGAGCTGAAAAGAATATTTCCTACAGAGAGAGGGAATTGTGACTTGAAAAAAAAATACCCATAAACCTTGTCTGCATTATTATTTCCCAAAGCCTTCAGGCTCTTGGTTTCTTACATCACGCAGCGGCGTACCCACCCTGACAGCGCTAAACAAGGCAACAAACAGAATCCCGTTCCTAGAGCTTGAAAAATACAATTTAATTGTAAACCTCTGTGTGTCACGGAATGACACGAGGGCCTCCACTTTGCATAAACAGTCGAAGAGTCACTGAGAAGGCTCTTTGTAGACGACGTTTCTACTCCAAGCCACTCAAAACTTTGCTTCTGCTTGGCCAGGTCATCCAGGGATAGGACCGAAGAATCTGTGTGCGAAAGCTTTATGTCTTCAGTGTAATCATATATTATACAGATAGCCTCGAAATGATAGGTTTATTAAAGTAATTTATATTCTATACATATCATTTATATTCTATACATATCATTTATATTCTATACATATCATTTATATTCTATACATAGGCTTTGAAAAGTTGTTCCCGAGCAGAAGGATGAGGGTCAGAGGTGTAGACGTAATGTACATATTTGTACATTTGTTGAATTTGAATGAAATTTCATCAAATGTCCAAAAATGAGGTGGGGGCCCCAACGAAACAAATGAAAACAAAACTGAAATTCTGGAAATGTTTTAAAAAAAAAAATTTGCACTCACTTTCTGCCCTCCTTTGTCACTCTCTCTCACTTTCCCACACTCTCTTTCAATGTCTCTCTACCTTGTCCGTCTTCCTTTCCACAGCCCCACTTCTTGTTCTGCTCTTCTTCTCCTTCTTCAAGTTCTTTGTGTCTTCATTCTCCTTTCTTCTCCTTCCTCTGGTGATCTGCTTCTCCCAGTGATTTGCTGCGTTACTCTGGCCTCCTGGAGCACTTTTGCATCATGATGGAGCCTCAGCACGCAGGACAGGGACAACCCCGAGGAGAGGTAGTCCTTGAGGTGCAAGCCGAGGGTTCACTCTAATGTGGAAGCGCTCCAGGAGGCTAGAGTAGCGTAAATGATCACCGGGAGAAGCGGATAGCCAGGGAGGGCAGAATAATGAAGGGGAGAACAAGAAGCAGAACTGTGGAGACATGGAGAAGGTAGGGAGACATTCAGAGAGTGAGAAAAAGTGTGAGAAATTGTGACAGAGCACGAGTCAGGGTGAGCAACAACAAATTTTTTTTAAAACCGAAAAACGAATGGACTAAAAAAAAAAAAAAAAATGAATGTCCAAGTGCACACGTCTAGTCTCTACCATTACATACGGAGTCCTCAACAACTCTTTACCTCCTATATCTCTACTGATATCCATCTTTTTCTCCAACCATAAGTCTCGTCTCCTCTATCATTCTCACTTCTTCCCACTCATGTCTCCACAGTTTACCCCTACTGTACATATTCTCTGGAGCTCTTTTCACAGAAGTTTACAATCTACCCTCTTAATACCCACAACCTGCATCCCGAAGAAACCGTTCATCCACCCCACCTCCAAGATCTCCTCCACATCAACGTCGCTACAATCAAACCATCCTCACCCAAGCAGCCTCTCTCCCTCCTTCTCATTCCCCCCCTCAACTTCCTAATAGATTGTAAGCTCCCGGTAGCAGGACTATCTTCTTCTGTAACTGTATGTCTTATCTTTGTTCATTCATGTCAAGATTTTGTATATTGGTAGCCCGAATATTCTGTAAATTTCATTGTAATAACGCTACAGTATCTGACCGCTCTCTATAAATAGAATGTTCTAATAATGTAAGAATACTTGTGTCAGATTATGTAGAAGTCAGCATGCGCTGCCAGGGGATGAATGCGTGTACAGATAACTAACACCCATGAGTGGTTTATCTCTCAATGGCACGTTGACTTCTTTGGTGATCGTCTCCCCAACTAAATCCCCTTCCTTTGTGTTGCATGACTGAGCGAGTGTAATCGCCTGCTGCTTGACTGCTGTAATTCTAATAAGCAAAGAACACGTCCGATTACAAATAAGAAGCAATTATCCTTCCTTATCAGCCAGAGCTCATTATACCCAACCCCATACCTTTACATCAAGTCAATTAACTGGGCATCGCCAAGTAGCCAAAGGGATGGTGGGAGTTGTAGTCCATAGGCCACTGAGTTGCATTACTCTACAATACCTACAAGTGTCAGGATTGAAGAGAATGATTTTTTCTGGCCGGCAGAAACCCGTCACATTACTAAAGAATTAAAGATTTCATAAGCGGGATAAACTCCTGCTAGAGTAGCGCTAATTTGGGGCTATTAAGCTCCTTTCCTAAAAAAAATAAAATAGTTTTGAAAAATAAAAGAGTCCGACCCGGAATGGAGTCATGTACTAATAAAGTGCAAATAAAATGTCACACGCAAATAAATCTTTGTAAATTTTTGCTATTTTTCCGTTGCTTTAACAGTAATTCTGCGAATGTATGTGAATGAACAATGAATGAATGGGGAAAAAAATAATAATAAAATTCAGATTATTTTTTTTATTTTGACTTATATGACACTCCCAGATCCTAGCCTGATGTAAGTGCGAGAACTCGTGTGTTTAAAACGAATGAATTTCACACCATCATGTAGAATGCTATGTAACTTTTCAATAAAACAACCGTGTCTACGATGTAAAATGTAAACAAATAATAAATCGGAAGCCGTATATTTCAGGTCTGTCATATTTAACGTTTCGTACTTTTGTTTGCCGAAATTTGTGTTTTTTCCACCCACAATTCTTGAAAATGACTAACTATAAAATGCCCTCGGTGGTTCATTAGCTCTCAGTCTCGCGCATCACGTATGTTATGGGTAAATGTGTGCGTGTGTTTGTGTTATCACATGTCTCAATAGTGGGAATGTCAGACGTGGCTACGACAGAAGTGTTTTGTGCCTGCGACGCTCGGGGCAGGTGGCGGCTCTGCCGAGGATTACCAGATGTCCCCAGGGCATTGGGCAATGTGTGAAGAATTCTCGTCTCATGCCCCCGAGCTTTCTCCTGTTGATCTTGGAAGTGATGCTATCTGTTGGCCGCTTTCCCGTCTCTTCTTTCCACACTTGCTCTGTTTTCATAGCGCCAAATCAAGGAAGGAATTCTGCCATATGTGAAAATAAAGAAGGGAAAGGCACGGCTTGACTGCCAAAATACCATCAGACACACTTCCATCGGATACCATCAGACACACTTCCATCGGATACCATCAGACACACTTCCATTGGATACCATCAGACACACTTCCTAAATGACTTGCCACCTAAACATTGCGCGGATTACATTTCCATTCAAACGTTTAATGGTTTTGGCTGTGTTTTTCAAGGATAATTTTGCATTCGAGCCATTATTTTGAGCTCAAATAATCATTATGGCTGCTTCTGCATTCCATGTGCAGATGGTTCCGAGGAAAAAAATGTTCAAAATTCCAATGTCGGAATTTGGAAGCCAACAAAGCTTCTTGGCTTGAGTTAGATCTCGTCAAGTTGTACAACTCAATATTGACCATTATTATATGGGCCTTGTTGGGTTTACCCAATGTAGAGGGATCATTTATGGAAAAAGTAGGCAGGTTCCAATACCTAGTTTACTTTAAAATGGTTTTAAAAATGCTCTTCACCCAACAAAGATCATTTATGGTTTAACCAAAGATGATAAGAGAACATTTCGCTTCCGCCATCTTGAACGCTGTTCATCGGCCTGTGCCTCTTCTGAGAAGGAAATAAATAAATAACGTAAAGTAGCGAAATCCGAGCTTCCTCTCGTAACGAATAGGTAAAAAATACACAGAATCAAACCATACCCCCCGTCTTTCAGCTGTAGCATCTCATCTGTTCGTAACTGGTAGCGGTATGCCAGAATTTCATTATCGCCGCGCATGGTTCTGTTACGCCGAGTGTCAATACGCCAACACCTAGAGGCATAATTACCCAGTGATTTGTAGCTGTTGTGGTAACACCCTCTTCGCGGAATGGTAATGACGATATATGTATTTATTTACATGCGGTAATTACTTGCTAAATGAGCGCATGCTTCTCAATTACAGAATTGCCAAATTATTTATTTAAATTGGCACATTATTTAAATGGGCACGCGTTGCCTCCATTTCTTGGCAGGCGGATCAGGGAGCGCTGAGAGATCTCTTCTCTGCCAGTTTAATTTAGCGTTTGCCTGATACCGCCGAGTACTCAAGAGAATAGCAGATATCCAGCACATGGGAAGGGTGCAAGGAAATCCCATATGGTTCCCATTCTCCGAGCCTTTCTGCCCCACGCCGTCCTTTTTTTTCCTTTCACGTATATTCACAGTAAGCCGGATGGGCTAATTCTACAACTGGATTCCGCACCTGGGCTCAAAGAACAAAGGTCTCATGGTGTGTTCTCCATTCATCGGGAAGGGTGTCGGGTCATTAGACTTTCTAATTTAGAAGACCAACGATTGAATTTATCTTAAGAATTCTCAGAAGATACAGACTTCAAAAAAGTGGCTACATAATTCTATTTGACCTAAATTTGAAACCATATCAAGTTAAGGTTTCATAAATTAAGGCTATTCAACAGAATCAGAACATAAAGAATTTGAAATAGGTCAAGGAGCAAAGTAGCTTGTCTACCCATTATAGACCCATCTTCGAGGATAATGGAGACACGTATGGCTGGTGATGCCTACCAGGTGCCCTCCATAGGTATTAAAATGATTCTGTTCCATGGAATAACTTAGATATTAGAACATTCCTGCATTTCAGAATGTTTAGCAATTACAAAAGATCACACAGTTCTTTCATTGGTTCCAAATGCAGCCCAAACAAAACCCATTGAAGCTTCACCGTAAATTGTTATAGGCCAATGTCCATGATACACTTGCATCGTTGTATCTAAGTTTATCTTTCTACGATCCCGTTACCTACACCTCCAGCCTTCGAACGTCCCAATGTTTGGATGTTTTCTCAACTCGAGCACACGTATCTCAATGGAAAATAGAATGAAACTACTTGATTCCAAAGAAGGTTACACGGAATTCCTAGCCTTCCTTGACTGGAGTTGTGCGCCGTTGATCTACACCTAAACAGATATCCCATTTCTATAGATGCAAACTCTAATTCATCATAAAACTGGTTGAGTCGTAGAGCTGGATGTGTATTGAGAAGCCTAAAATGTCACATTGTGGTGGCATTCCAATGTTAATTTAATAATGAGAGAAAATGAAATGTGGAAACAGTTGTGGGAAGTAACATCGGTGGTATTTTAGGGCAGGAAAACATTGTGTACTAAGTGGAAACCTGCTGGTCTTGCCCCACCCAAGATGTCTGACCAAGCTTGGCCAACGTTTGTTAAAAGGGGTCCGTTCCATCTGCTACAAAGTATTACTCATCGTAAATCCATTGAGAATCATCGTCTGAGCCAAGAAGACCCATGGCTATCTACAGAGGATGTTTTGGCAACAATAGCCTCCTTCTCACTAAACAAAACTGAATAATTCATAAGATAATGGAATTTACCTGATATACTCATTTATCTTTTGCAGGTTGGAGCTCTAATGCTACGACGACTAGGATATAAATCATTAAGGAAAGACAGAAGAAGCTGTGGAGTTCGATAGCTTCTCACCATTAATGAATGGATTTAACGTTAGCAGAGTACAATGTCTGGCAAATTATTTTATGGAAAGTCTTCAGTCTATGTGAAGTCCAGCTCCACGCTTTAACATAAACATGAATGTAAGACGAGTATGAAGAAGACATCTCAGGAACATTCTGATTTTTATGGGTTTGTTTTTTTTTGGAAGTTCCATTCCTTGAACTCCTGGTGAAGAAATCATCTCATTGAGTTCCCCGACCACCAACACTGTTTATCTCGACGATGATACATTATCGAAAAAGTATCGCATAAATTCCACTGTGCTCTGACTTTAGATCTTTATCTGTCCCAATTTATTTACGTCAGGAGGAGATCAGGAGGAGCTCGCCGTGTAAAAAGGGAATCCTTGGAGCCTGCCATGAGACTGTTCTCCAGGCTAATAGGTGAGGTCGGAATACATTATACTGAGTGAGCACTCGACAAGCACCATGCTACACAACGTCAAGAGGTAGTGCTTCCTCCATCAAGGGCCCCAGCAGTGAGGGCGTGAACAGCACCCTAGGGGGGCCGATATTTGGATTATTAACACTTGCAGCAACAGGTTACATAGGCGTACCGACACCTGTAATGGAGGTCTGTCCTGCAACGCTTGGGGGTTCGAAGGAGATCAGAGGAGCTCCCCAACCGGCCCATGCTCTCCATGCTTCACACAAAGCAGCACAGAGGGACAGCTACCCAGGACAGTGCCTGAAAATTGGGACTATCTCAAGAAATCCGGGACTGTTGGGAGATGCAAACTAAATACACTATTCTCTAGTAGTATGATGGGGGGGGGGTGTCGTTAATACAAATTAATTTAAACAGATTATTTTAATTCATTGAAATAGCATAAAAGGCACCGATAGGCACTTTCTCTATAACTCTCTACAACCTATCACAGGCTGCATTTGTGTCATGTGACAATTGAGCCTTTTCCGTGAACAAAATCGGGAACGAGTGACAATCTTACGCGATGTAATAATAACTTTTTCCCGGAAGGCTTTGGGCATTCAGCAGGACTAGCATTTTCTGGTTGTAATGCGGCGTCGGGTTATAAAGGAGTGAAATTTCCGCAGCTGCCAGTGGAACAGCGTCTTTAAAAAGCGTCCTCCGTATCAGTGAGATGGAATGCGAGATTTCATGCGAAAACGGCTGTTCTGTAATTCTGGGCTTCTCTTATGGTCCAGCTGTCCTAAAAGCTTCAGGGGGTTCTTCCTGATGTCGCCTAATCCGGCCAGACCGGACTCGATGGCGATCACCGGTATCCCCTTCGTAGGGTAATAGGGACTGGCGGGGACCGGGGCCGATTCCTCGCGTCCTGCTTTGCCCCAGGTGAGCCGGCACGCTGGCTTTGTTTATGTGAAAGTTACGGCTTCTTGTGGCATTCTGCGATTTGGACAGAGAGAAATTCTCGTTTGGTAGGACGGCAAGGAGGCTGACAGCCGGCCAGGAAAATTTACGGCTTTAATAAAGGCCAGCGTGTTAGAAGCTGGAAGCGCGGTTATTAAGGGAAGTGGTCCGATCAGCAAAACAGGGGAATCCCGGCTCTAACGGCTTAACTATTTTAATTAGCCGGATCCGGCAGGAAGCCGCGCTTTATTAGCTCTCTTACGATGAAGAAGCCCGGCCATCGCCGCGGAGAGCCTCGTGGCCTCCGCTGAACGACGTTGGCATCCGAAGAAGAGACCCAAGAAGTCATGGAATCTTGCGAGACTCTGCGACGCCTTCCGCGATTGTTTTGTGTTAAAATGTATCACAAACTAAAGAGATTTATCTCCCAGATCGCAGGTACCTGCGGAAGGAGCTAAAAATAGGATGACCGGCCAGACTAGACGGGGGCCGGATGGGGCCGATCTGCTGGCGGGTCCTGGGTTTCTGGCCACAGAAAGTCTGGTTGGAAACAGTTTTTGCCATTGATGAAATATAGAGGAAAGTTTTTCGCCCAACTTAAGACTTAAGTAAGAAAGCGGAAAATGTAAACAGGAAACATGAATTCGTCTGATAAATGGACGTCTCTGAAGAAGCCGGGGAATCGTCTCAGATATCACAGCCTCGGCTTCGTCTAGTAATTGGCGGCAATCAAATAGTGATTCCTAACGCAGCCGGCGGAGTGGACTGAACGGCCAGAGGATTCCACCGATTTAACTTATTGGGCAGAAGATCCAAATGGGCAAAAAAGGAGAGCTTTAATTTTAGGGGGTGTGGTTAGAGGTGTGTCTGTGGGTGTGGCTTTACCCAGACTCTTTCTGTGACTTTGTGCCCAACTGCGGGGTATTTTGTAACTGAGGGGGTTTATTTACCCCTTTTCATTTATAAAGCCGTTTCCTGCTGTTTCTATACACATTACGGGGCTTTTAGGGCTGTAGAACCCTGCGATCCCCTCATACCCAGCAAACATTCTGACCTCCTAGAAAAGAGGGGCATCAGGGGAGGAAAGGGGGACATCAGCGTAGGGGATGGGGGCACCAGGTAAAGAAAGAGGGGTATCAGAAAAGGAAACGTATTTCCTCCCCGCTGCTCCTTTCTGGCATCTGTAAGGATTGCTTTTTTTCCTCCCTTGTTTACTACAAGAAGGGGCTTTGAATTTTGCCGGGGGCTTGGCTACCAACTTCCACTAGTCCTGATAATTATGCGACAACCGATCAGAAAACCGAAGACACGCCGACAGACGTGATCGGTGCACAGCGGGGACACATGCGTTGGGGCATTCCGGCGTGGCTGTCCTACCCGCTTCACAGACCTCTCTATGACTGCGCCCCGAGCCACTAAAGGTTGAGGTCCTAAGACGCAGGCTAACGTACGACGCGTCTTCTCCAGTCCCAGGGAAGAACAGGAGGGAAAGGCGCGGATCAGACAGGCCGACTAAAATATCCAAACACTCATGAAAGATTCAAAGGCGGCGCTTGTTAAATTTAATTGGGAGAAACGCGATTCACTGTCTAACCGCGCGGTTTGTTGGTTTTTACTTGAGAAGCCAACTGACAAAATTGTCTGTGTTTATTTTACCCCTATTACCTTTTCTCGCACTCCCTCCCTCCATTCAATTTTCAATGGCCTATTTCCTGAATAATTCAACACATTATCTACTCCGCTCACCTGCCCTCTCTGATTACTTATCTCTGTTTGTTGGGGTGTTTTTTTTTTCTTTTTATTAGCTGTTTTACCTTTAGAGTCAGTTAAAGAAAATGAGGATTTTAACGCTGTCAGTGCCGGGGAATTAGCCCTCTCCGGCTGCTCAATGGGTTATCGCCAGGAGGACATTTTTATAAATTTTGCGAAGTATCGCTTAGAATCTAACGCCAAATTACAAAAAAAATTCTAATTGTTTTATAGGATTTTATCCATAGCTGCCAACTCAAGGGAAGTGGCCACCACAGTCCCATTGATCAGGAGTAACTTGGCTCCTGATGCGCAGTGACATCTTGGGTGGAACATGGCGCCACATGAAGAAGCCAACCATCTTCTCCAGGCTGTCCTCTACACCTTGGTTTTTGAGTAGTAGTTCTGAAACCGACCAGAGGATCCCCATTTTGCAGGTAAGAGAAAACGTTGACGTTACTGGAGGTATATTTAATTCTTTTCCAAGTTATACCCTTCCTCCAATGGATCAGGCGCTTTTGCGACTCGTAGAAGGATTCATACATTTTATATGGCTTCCACTAAAAATACAATGTAATTCCAGTTTGCAAGGACAGCCATGAATACGTATATAAATATATAGTTATATATTTGATTTACTGCGACCCAAAATGACATTTGGCCAACAGACCAAAAAACGCTGAGCAAAGAGCATTAGCTAAACCACACGGCGAGAACATCTTCTGGATACATTCTGGAGACCCCTACATCCATTTGGGGCTGCTCTCCTCCTCCATGGTCGGCCTCTCCAATACAATAAAAAGTGCGCGTCTTGGCACAGCATCCATAGCGGAAATTGACCTTGTCACCGGCCCATTGTGCGGAGGCACACCGGGGGGGTTTGAACATCCGAGAGGCGACAAAAAAGTTACCAAAAAAAAGTGTCCGGAATGCAGAGTGGATCCCAAGGGCCCAACGTCCTTTCTTCTTATTTTTCTCCCTCCCTGGATGCTCGTTAACCCAAATCTCATTTTAAAAAAGTGAAGCTTTGGACAGAAATCACTCGCTTAGAAAAGGGGTGTCACAGAAACCTCAGGACTTGGGAGGGCGCCTGGAGGCTGTATAGCATTACATACTTCCAGCAGGCAACATCTGGTTCCCTTGCTTGGATTTATGGTTACGTTAACCTGTTCCTGATTAGGGGTACAAGGTGGCAACAGCTTCTCCTTTCCTCCTGCCTGTCTGACCAATATTATTGGTTCTGATGGCAGGATTGTGTAAGCTGGTGTTGGTTGCATAATTTGCATATGATCTGCATATTGCGTTTTGCATATGGTGTGATGCATGCTGGTCGTAACTCACCGCCAGTCTATTGAGAGGCTGGTGGTGATTGTTTCCTCAATAAAGTTAGGGCCTGTTTTATCTCAATATGAGTTCTGTCTTGTTATTGGGTTAAGTGTGGATTTGCATGATGAAGCACTGAAGGCCTTGCTGTGGAAGCACTTTCCTTTACTTGCCCATATTGGCTCGAAAGGGGGCAGATCTTTTTTTTATTTTTTTTATTATTATTATTTCAGCCAAGCACTTAACACTTTATTTATTTTCTTGGATTGCACAATGTGCACGTGTGCCAATTAATTGGGCCTCTACTTCATGTTTGGTTTTTTTTTTAACACGGCGAGGATTTGTTTTGATTTTGGATCACGGGTTTTGCACTTCGTTTTGAGCACTGCACCCCTGCAGTGGATCTGGACTTTGTTGTCCTGACAGGTAGAGGTAGTGCGATGCCTTATGGCTCCCTACCTCTCCCGTACAGTGCTCCTCCTCTATGGAGGCAGACCAAGAAGATCTGGCCTTCCTGCAGGCCTTCTGGCCGAGGAGGGAAGGAGATGATCTGGCATATCCTACAAGCAAGCAAATTTCTCCTGAGGAAGCCAACATCGAGCTCAGCAAAACGCGTTGAGATACTTTTATCACGGACATACGGACTACTTTTTACGGACTTTCTACGGACTTCATTTACCTTCTGCAGTCTCGGTGGAGACTTTTACCCACTGCTTATATGCATAACCCGGTTGTTATGCCAGCCTGCTTGTAAGTTGCTCTGTTTCACTTATTAAAATTATTGTTTTGAACTTACTACACCAGTTTGTGGCTTCTCATCTGTATTACAGACCCTATGAAGATACCAAGGTCTTATTGATGAGCTGTATTTAAAGCCAAGTTTGTGAGTGCAATTCACACACCATATATATTTCTTTTGATTAGAATTTATTACACTATTTTGGATTTTTTGTTTCCCTTACATGTTCATGCGCCCCTCTCTGGTTCCATATCCTACAAAGGGTCCGGCTTCTGCTGCTTTTAACGAAGCACATTCCACGAGAAGCACCACACCTTGGGGTAAGCCTCGGTGCTGCCCTCATCAGGGCGGTAAAGCGATGTATTGCTATACCTCCATATACTACAGCACCGCCGAGGTCCCGAAGAGATATGTGTCCTGCTGTCTCCAATGCTAGTCCTGCCTGACGGTGGCCATGAGGAGAAGGAAGGATCGTCTGGCGGGTGAACCCAGGCGGGGTACACGTTGTTCCCGTCACAAGGGGGAAAAATAAAAAGATTTATTAAGCAAAATAATATATATTTTGCTGATTTGGTAAAACTGAAAATGTGAACTGCCGGCACCGCTTCTACTAGATTTAGCGTGTTCAGAATTCCGTGGCATGGCGACATATGGCGCGAAACACAATGCAGTCTTGTTACATCTGGAGCTGATGTGTTGATGAGTAAATTACTCGGAAAGGTGCGATCTCGCTTTGCCTGATCTGGCATCCGGCGCGTGCGTAAAAACCTGCTCTGTGCCCCCACTCCATCCAAATTACAGCCCGTATCCAACTCTCCTGATACAATCGTGAAACGAATCGATACGGGGAGCGCCGCTAGTGTTTCTTTAAACTGTTACAATGTGAATGGCATGCGGTGGGAGCTCCGTATAGAGTGCCGCCTATCTCAGTTTAACCCTTTATGTGACACGGCAAGACAAATTAAAGAAAAAAAAGTCGAACAAGATTTCGATTTGTCTAAGAATTATATTTTTAGAATTTTTTATTTTTTTTTTATATTTTATTTATTATGGCTAAAATTTGGTTGGTGATCCCGAGCAGGTAGATTACATCAGAAATTAAAGTGATTCCTTGTTTATAGTAATATTCATACAAAAAAAATATTATTTTTTTAAATATAGTTTAGTATAATGTGACTTTGGAACCAAACTTGAAGCAACAGCCAAAACTGAGAAAGGATCCAGTCATGGTGTAAATGTTGTTTCAATTTACACCGGATTTCACGTATTGCAAAAGTACAAAAAATATATAGTCAAAATACATTTTTATCTTAAAATTACAGAGACAGTGGTGGCAATTTTACATCCCTCTAGTCAGATCCCTTCGAGTCTGGATTTATTTTACACATTTGTGCGCAAAATTGTTTATGCAAAACCTATTTAAAGAGGAATAGAGTTTTTCTTAAATAATTGATAATTTTAGATTCTTACCTCTTTTTTGTGTTTCTTGCATCATGGCGAGCTGGAGGTCCTTCCTAAAGACCATAGAGATGCTCTATCAGTGCTCGAATGGCATTATGATATTGTACCTCTCTATGGTTACCGACATGGATTAGCTCCACCCAGCAGGGAGGAAGTTGACCCCCAGCAGCAGGAAGTAGAAGCACAAAAAGGTTTTATCTGCTGCACAATAACAACAAAAACATAATAAATGGCAGAAAACAGCTCTTTTTAAGGAGAAGAAAATACAGACAGTCCTCCCACTGCATGTAAAATTATTAGACATATCGGGTTCATCAATTTTCTCAATATCCAGAATAATATCCAAAATGTTTTTGTTTTTATTCTCCGGAAACAGAGGGTAAGGGAAGAGGGAGAGGGAGTGCAGCTGGCGTCCTCCTCCTCCGGTGAGGCAGGGGTTAATTCTTGTTTGCCGTGTGAGGGTGGGCATCGGGATTCTGGGAGGACCGGGATATAAGGGGGCTTCTGCATGGGGTTCCTCCTCTTACTGATCCGGAGCTGGAGGTCGGGTGCTTTAAAGTCGTGAATATTGACCAATGCATTTCACGGACGTCGTACAGAACGCAGGCAGAGAGCAAAGTGTGAGGCAAGAGAAGAATTTGCACTATTCAAACATGAATTTAACGTTAAAAAAAATGGTTCTGGGTCCCTGTTGGTTCTGCGTTAATATTTGGATTTTCAAATGTTTTATTACAATATTTTTATATTTTTTTTAAATATATATATTTTATACTTATATATTATATATAAATATATAAAAGAACTTTATTCATCCATCCATAAATAGCAAGGGTAAAATACAGCGCTGAACCTCCGAACCGGAAAAAAAAAGTCCTCGAACTTCCAGGTATGATGTCGCCCGTACGGTGGCTCAGAAAGTCCAAAAAACCCTGCGCATTTCCTTTTGACCCGAACAGCCAGGAAACCCCCGACTACGTCATCTGCGCATGAAAGGATGCAAAAAAGAAAACATATTTTGAAGAATGAAGACTTAATATAATGAAGTCGAGGATTTGCTTTAATAAAAATAAGCTTTTATTATTCTTCTAGAAAAAAAGTTTGTTTTCTTCCTAAAATAAATACCCAATGAGCTGGGCAGAGTGTTCGCAGAGTAAAATAATTAGCGAGCACTTCTGATTTAATGGCGTTTAGATTGGTTTTCAGATGGCGTTGGGATCAAAACAAAACAAAAAGGAAAAAAAAAAAAAAAAGGGAGAAAGGGCGTAAAAACAGAATAAGAGGGAAAAAAAAAAACATGTTTCCAAGTCAGCTGAGAAGTGACAAACTAATTTGCTTTTGGCAGTCTGTCACTCCTGCCGAATTCCCAGCGACACCGTTCAGCTGCTGACTGCACTAGCTGTCAGAGTCAATTAGCCGAGAGCCAGGGGTGCAAAATGTTTACGGGTGCTAAAATTCATTCTACACGCCGCGCCAAAGTGAGAGAAAACGGCAAAAAAAAGTGCTTTGAACAAACGAGGATGGGAAATTGGAGCCGCATTGTGAGTAGGTAGATCAAACTGTGCCGGAATTTAATGAAAAGACGGAAAGCAGGTATCAGAAGGACACGAGAGGAGAGCTTGTCGGCCGTCAGCCTGGAGCAAGGCGGCCACATGCCAGGCAGGTAAAGGAGCGAATGATAAACCATCGCTTGCCCTGGAGGTTGGAGGTAAATGGTTTGAGATTCAAGTCCCAAGTAATGGAGTCCAGACGGAAGGCACTATAGCTCCACATTGGAATCGATACAAAATCGCTTGTACTAAGCGATCCGGTGGGGTGCGCAGAGGATCCTAAATGGATACTTTGTTACCAGATGCCCGGACTAGCCGATGGGCAAATGCCGGGCAGATCAAGTGTTGCAGTTTGCGTCCGGCAGCTGGATATACTCCCGGCAGAACATTACGTGAGCATAAAAACATAACATCCAGCCGTCGGCCGCACACTTACATCATCAGGTGGCCGCTGGCCTTCGAGTGCCAGTGCTGCCTCTTCCTCGCCAGTCCAGCCCTGTTTGTTACACATCTTACACCATAAAAGATTTGTCTGGAATCCAGTACAGAGGGCTGTAGGTTGTAAAGGACAATTTAATCAACACCTGGACTGTAGCGTAAAAAGGAACCCACAGGGCTACTTCCAGGGAAACCATAGGAGTCAGGAGTTCCATTCACCGTCCTTCCTTACCAACGGCTTCATATCCAATCACATATTTTCACTTTCACCTCTATAATAAATATAATCATTTAACACAGGAATGAGACATGGACTGCAATGAGCTTCAGTTGTGGCAATGACCATCTCTAACTCTTTTGCACGGGGGTATAGATGGGGTATCAGGGCACATCCAGGGCTGTGTTAATTAAATGCGGTTAACACAATATGTTAGTACATGTAATATGTCATTCATTGACAGTCATCCTCCTAATGGGTTAAATCGGTAATTGTGTTAGCGCCGGCATCCTACCCCCGGGTGCAAATGTTAGAATTTTACATAAAACTAGATGGAATCCTCCACTTTGGGAATGGACGCCGTTTGATTGTTACATAAAATAATAGCCCAAGAGAGGTTTCCATTCAGATGAAATGAAGGAGAGACTACTGTGGCCCCAAAAGCTTATGTAACGTTACATCTTTTACGTTAGCCCAATTAAATGTAGCAACTTCAACTAAGAACAGAATTTTTATTGGGATTTGGCACCTGATTACATACCATGGACAGCGGTCAGGGAATCTAGGTCTGCCTTGAGGCATCGAGTTTTGGTTCTTCCCAAATTCCTGTCCCATCCATGTTTAAATCCCCTCACTGTATTAGTCTCTACCACTTCTACTGGGAGGCTGTTCCACTTATCCACCACCCTCTCAGTGAAGTAAAACTTCCTTCCATTCCATCTCAGCCTCTGGCCCTCTAGTGTTCGATTCCGGTCTCTTGTTGTAACTTCTCTCCTACAATAAATTCCCATCCTGTGTCCTCCTTTTATGTATTTAAATGTCTCTCTCCCATCCTCTCTCTTCTCTCCCCTCTCTTTTCTCTCCCCGTCTCTTTCTTCTCTTCCTAATCATTTTATTCCTGCAGACCATTCGCCGTTTGAGGTTGGGGAGAAGCTCTCGGGTTCTCAATCAGTTCCCCGGAGTCCAAGGACCCGGCGACCTTACTCCATGGAGTGAATAATTTCCCTAAAGGATCCGACACTTCTGTCTTTAATGAATGCGCCGGCGTCAGCAGCTACATAGCTCTTCAGGTGGAAACCATCCAGCCCACAGATGGAGCGTTCATAAAAAAAAATTGAAATAACTAATTAAACCTCTCCGGAGTCTCCATAACACCGCCAGAGGAGCCTGACCAGAGGCGTCATGCACTTATTCACTTATTACGCCAGACTCCATATTTAATTGATAATTCCATGTTTTGGTGACTCTTCTATGATTAATACCCGTGGGATTAATCAAAAGAAGCTGTAATTAGTAGAATTTCTGTAAAAGAACATTAGAAAGCTCTGGCCTCCTCAGAATCCTCCGGGGGCTAATTTATTACACATTTGGAGGTGAGAATCTGGTGGTTCACTCACCGTATGAGGCAGGAGTTATCGGTTCTCCCGGGGAATAGGTGAAAAAGGGCTGTTTATATATATTGCTAATTTGTTAGTTAAAATTAATTTGCCTCTGTCTCATTAAGTTCCTATTTCATTTTATTGCATCCAGAAGGCTCCCAGTCCTCGGGGAGATTACGGAAGCCTGAAGGTTACATGTTCTGCTGGAGGCCCAGGTCTAATGGCCTCCTTATGGGTAAGGAGGTCAAATTCCACGTCGACTGACTAGCTTCTGAAGATAATACGTATCACAGCGTTGAGTCTAACAAGATGCTAGTTGCTTGATTACAAATTAATTACTGATATTTAACACCTCCGCCAGGAATATGGTGGCTTTGGCACCCCCGTTGAGGTCTTCATGGAGTAACTAGGTTCATTTTATTCTCTTTCAGGGGACTCTATGAACACATGGAAAAAAATCGGGAAGATGTGCAAAGCCAAGTACACTTATAAGTCAGCAATGGGCCGAGATGGTGGGTAGTGGACAATACATGCCTCTCGAGCTACTAAGACCATCTGAGCTGGCATATTAAAAAGCGATCAGCCTAATTTACTGACTCATTGATCATTGTGGTCAGTCTGCACTTAGAAGATGGGCTAGTAGACATGAGAGGTTGACAAGCCACCCATCTACGGGCATTAGCCAAGGAAGAACAATGGGCCAGGCTGGCCGAGTTAGGCATTGGCTGAGTTGGAAAGATCCTCCAGAAAGACCCAAAGACGTAAGGGGAGAAGACAGTTTAACTGGGTCGGCTCTGGTTTGTTCCTTCACTCTTGACAAATGTACAGTTTGATGAACTAAACCGCCTAGTATCCTGATGATCTTGTGAATGAAATATTGCCCAACAGCCCCAGAAGAACTTCGGGTTCCCTGGAGTTGACCTAGAACCATAATAATAATGAAACATACAAGTCACTATCCAATACATATCCATACGGACTGATCCTACCAAACCCCATCTGGGTTACGAGTGTGTTTCCATATATTGTTAGAAAATCCTTTTGAGGCCATTAGCTCTACCAGGTGGATGAAGGGGAAGGGGAAGACCAAGTCCCTCTTATGCATTCATATAGGTGGGGGGATCATTGACACGGAAAATGCTTCCTGGAACTCTAAATAGATTATTAGAACACTCAGTCATGGAAAAATTCACCATGTCAGGTAGGGGCCAAAGCACCTCAATGAAAGCCTAATAACGGATGAAAGGGCCCAAAACATGTTCTCTGCAAAAATTAAGAAACATTTTGATGTAAATCAGTCGTCAGATGTTATTCCTCAATTACTATGGTTGGCGGATAAGGCTTTTATTAGAGGGCACCTAATCCAACATGCAGCCTTCCTCAGAGAATAAGATAAATCTGATCAACCAACTGAATGAACTTGGCCAATCACATGACGGCAACTCAATGCATTTAAGGATGTAGACGTGGTCAAGACAACTTGCTGAAGTTCAGACCGAGCATCAGAATGGGGAAGAAAGAGGATTTAAGTGACTTTACACGTGGCATGGTGGTTGTTGTGCGGGACGGGCTGGTCTGAGCATTTCAGTAACTGGGGATCTACTGGGATTTTCACCCAAATCATCTCTAGGGTTTACAGAGAATGGTCCGGAAAAGAAAAAATATCCAGTGAGCGGCAGCTGTGTGAAGAAAATTCCTTGTTTATGTCAGAGGTCAGAGGAGAGAACGGGCAGACTGGTTCGTGGTGACAGAAAGCCAACAGTAACTCAGTAGCCTGTTCTGATGAGTCTCGATTCCAGCTGCGACATTCAGATGGCCGGGTCAGACTTTGGCGTAAACAACATGAAAGCATCTTGCCTTGTATCAACAGTTTAGGCCAGTTGGTGATGGTGTAATGGTGTGGAGGACATTTTCTTGGCACACTTTGGGCCCCTAAGTACCAATTGAGCATCGTTTAAATGTGACAGCCTGCCTGAGTATGGTTGCGCACCATGTCCATCCCTTTATGACCACAGTGTACCCATCTTCTGATGATGCACCATGTCACAAACCTCACATCATCTCAGACTGGTTTCTTGAACATGACAATAAGTTCACTGAACTCCAACGGCCTCCACAGTCACCGGATCTCAATCCAATAGACACCTTTGGAATGTGGGGAACGGGAGATTCGCTTCATGGATGAGCAGCCGAGAAGTCTGCAGCAACTGCGTGACGCCATCATGTCCATATGGACCAAAGTCTCTGAGGAATGTAGAAAGTCTGTCACGAAGAATGAAGGCAGTTCTGAAGGCAAAAGGAGGTCCAACCCGGTACTAGCGAGGTGTACCTAATAAAGTGGCCAGGGAGTGTATATTCTATTGTTGTTAATTGTTAGTGTATTTAGGTCCAGCTCCTTCATTTGGGGGGGAGGCTAATAGCTTTTTAACATTATTGTTGAGGAAGAAGGATATGCTCCAGCAAATGTCTGCGTCAACCCCCTTGAGAACTTTGGAATATTTGGTCTCGAATCTTTTAGGGTCAAAATGGAATGCCAACCACGTTGGGTTCTCGTCTCAAAAATGGTAGGTTTTAACATTTCAGGATTTGAAAGATCTTACATTAAATTGCCCCTTACTCTTTTGCACCAAGTCAATTAGAATGGCATCATACCATGGAAAGTCACGAAAGGTCGCTCAGATTGGCTGCTTTTCTGGTTTTTGGTTTCTTTTTGTTATTGTTTTGTTTACGAATTTATCTTAACGTTTTCTAGCACTTTCTGTTTCACTTCCCCGTGCAGGAGGCTTTATAACTTTGTTGTATTAAGAGTGCCGAGTTCTCCATTCTTCAGGATGATCCGCGGATGTCGTATTGTTTTATATCTTGTGAAACCTGTGAAATAAATAAAAATAAAGTTTAAAAAAATAGAGAGAAAATGATGGAATTAGGAACACGTTGTACATATCTGAAGATACCAACGCTTCCTTGTCCGTTACTTGAGGCTGTTTCAGTTCCAGATGGAGCTCTCCGGACTGCTGATCTTGACTTAAGTTCATAGTCTTTTTGAAGGTGATTTTATAACTTATTTTTAAATCTTCACCAAACTGGTGACTATCAACGTTTTGATGCGTGGCTTCCGGTAGCCTACCATACACAGTCATTACCATAACGATCGAGCTTAGCGCCGCTGTGTACACGTCACACGTTTGGCACATGTTGTCTCCGATAAGAAGAGCTGATCTCTAATTTACGTCCCCTACATCGTGTTTATGGAATACGATGGCCAGCATCTACGGTCACAATTAAACTCCGGTCACCGAGACTTTATAGGGACCCTGATAATAAATAAAGGGCCTTCATTCCAAGCTAATTGATCACTTTAACTATATATGAACTGAGGTATGTAACACGTATGCTTGAAACATTAAGAGAAATCCTATAATAAAGCTGTCCATCAGCTGTTCCCCACCCTGCTGCTTATGTAGAAGCAGCCCCACTGATGGTGCCTGCTGACCATTCATGCACATCACCTAAATCATCGCTTCATCAACCAGACTGATTAAGCCTACTTTAGTTCTTTTGTTTGTTCCTAATACTTTGCTTCAACGTTCTCTTAATACTGTCCGTGGATCGTAACCCCAGTCCCCGCATTTTCATGCTTTTCCATCTTTGGCTGCATGGACTTCTTTGAGGGCCTCGCTTATTGTTTATGCAAGCACTCTGCCTACCCGGATAGTCTGACTATGCCTTGTGCTATTCAAGATTCATCCTGGACTCAGTCCAAACCAGTGTGTGGTAAGTCACGGACCAACCCAGACCAGTGAGTGGGAAGCCATGGACCAACCCACACCAGTACCTGGAAGGTCATGGATCAGCTCAGACCAGTGTGTAGGAAGCCATGGACCAACCCAGACTAGTATGTGGGAGGTCATGGATCAGTCCAGACCAGTGTGTGGAAAGTCACAGACCAGCCCAGACCAGTGCCTAAGAAGTCATGGACCAACCCAGACCAGTGCGTGAGGAGTCATCGACCAACCCAGACCGGTGCTTGGGGGATCATAGATCGGCCCAGACCGGTGCATGGGGGATCCTAGATCGGCCCAGACCAGCTATCACCCGTGCCTGGTTCATCAGTGCCTGGTTCCAACCAAAAACTGCACATCACCCACACCGGGGGGACAGCACCCAAAGCCCTGGCCCAACATAATATTCCGCACTGTTCTTTTTCGATATCTTTAAACCAATACATCTGGCACCCGGAATATCCTTGGAGCACTTTCATTAATATTGACATTTTTAAGGTCTCCAGGAAGATGGATGGATCCGGGAGAGCTTCGTAAACCTCTATATATTGATTATTTTTAGTACACATCCCCCCCCCGCCAACAAACTGCAGGTGGATACATTAAGCAACTGTGTGCTGTACGACTCCTTAACTCCATAGAGACACCACCGTTGCTGCCCCTGCTGCCCCTGCTGAACATACAGAGGGGGGAATTGAGTACATTCGGGTAAACGGTGCAAAGAAGACGAGGCGATCGAGGAGCCTCTGTCTAAATTCAGCCTGGAGCACACTGATTAGAGATCGGGGGGCTTTACCCAGACTCTTCATGTGACTTTGTGCCACAGAATTAGAAGAAGAAGAATAACGGGTTTTATTTAACCCATTCCCTGCTGTTTCTATACACATTATCGGGGCTTTTAGGGCTGTAGAACCCTGCGATCCCCTCATACCCAGCAAACATTCTGACCTCCTAGAAAAGAGGGGCATCAGGGGGAGGAGAGAGGGGCATTTGTCAGGTATGTACAGGGCCGGCCCGACAATGGAGCCGAGTGGGGCAGCCGCTCCAGGCGGCACTTTTGAAGGGGGGCACTTCGCCGCCCCAAGCCCTTTTTTTTCTTTCTTTCTTTCTAAAGCGAAAGAGAGAGAAAGGGGCGCCGAGTGGTTTTCGCTTACCAAGCTGTCAGTACCGCTCGGCACCCCTCTCTCTCTCCTCTGCGGCGAGTCTTCCTGTTCAGTCTCGGTGCCGGCTTGTAATGCTGAGTGCCGGAAGATTTCCTCATAGCCGGCACCGAGACCGAACAGGGAGATTCGCCTTAGGACTGCTGAAAGGTAAGTACAAGGGGGGGGGGGGGGTAGATAATATGGGGGGGGGGTTAGATAATATGGGGGGGGTAGATAATGGGGGGGCGGCAGGGACGGAGGGAGAAGAAGGGTAAAAAAGGGGGGGGGCGGCATTTTAAAATTCGCCCCCGGCGGCATTTTGCCTTGGGCCGGTCCTGGGTATGTATTATATTTCCATAACTCAGTAATTATTATTATTATAATATTAATTATTATTATTATTACTACTTCATTTGGATAAAATATCTCCAGACTTGTCCCCGTTACCGGCACCCCCTTATAACAACAATAATAAGAATCTGCTTTAATCTGTTGTGTAAACCATCAGAAATATCCGTAACGTTTCCGTTCATATCAGGGAATGGTGCAGACCCCACGCATACGACGCTCTCAGCCGGGGGGTCCGCGGTCTGACTCGGCTGATATGGAGACAGATATTAATATCTCAGCAATCAGCGGCTGAGACGGGGCAGACGCTCTCGGATCCCACCAAGCTGAATCGCATGCTGCGTGCGGCCAAGGACTCCCCACAGCGCCCTCTGCAGCCCCAAATGTGAAAAACACGCAGACGTTGCTGGGTAGCCTCGGTCAGGGTGCAGGAGCCAAGTGGGGAGGCGAGACTTTCTTAAAATTCCCTCACCCCTTTAAAAAGAGACATTAGAAGCACCACAAACCACTCTACACTTTTTGTAATGTTTTACGTTACAGAGAGGGTGGTAGATAAGTAGAACAGCCTCCCAGTAGAAGTGGTCGGGAGAGAGAGAAGCCAACAGAGACCGGACCATGACGTATATTACGCTAGGATGAATGTATAATAATGGTACACAATCACACATTTAATTACAGAGTTGTTTATTAATATAAAAGTTGCATTAAATTATTGTATTATTTCTTAATTAACAGATATATATATTTATTTATTTAAGATTTATTTACGATCTGGGGGGGGATTCTCTCCCCCCCCCAATATTTCACATTCATAGGTGTAACAGGATAACTCCAGCAACAATATGGTTAAACATTTGCCCTATCACAGAAATAAAATTTCAGTTTTAGGAGACTTCCGTGACCTCTGGGTATAGTACGTGAGATATAAAGAAATATCCATTAACTGTAATATAATACGGGAACAAAAGGAGCAACGAGGCACAGGAACATTACCCCTCCCCCGATTATTATTATAACTATATCTAGGGGACAGAGGAGGTGACAACGCGATTCACATCACCGGGAACGCTCACTCCTTCCACGCACACTCAGCGATTCACATCACCGGGAACGCTCACTCCTTCCACGCACACTCAGCGATTCACATCACCGGGAACGCTCACTCCTTCCACGCACACTCAGCGATTCACATCACCGGGAACGCTCACTTCTTCCACGCACACTCAGCGATTCACATCACCGGGAACGCTCACTCCTTCCACGCACACTCAGCGATTCACATCACCTGGAACACTCACTCCTTCCACGCACACTCAGCGATTCACATCACCGGGAACGCTCACTCCTTCCACGCACACTCAGCGATTCACATCACTGGGAACGCTCACTCCTTCCACGTACACTCAGCCTTACCCCCCAACACCGCAAGCGGCCAGAGAGGGGCAATTTTATTCCAGGGGGTGTGGTTAGAGGCGTGTCTGGGGCGGGGCTATCGTGAAACTGAGGGGGGCATTTAGAAGAACAATAATGGGGTTTATTTATCCCGATTCATTTATAAAGCCGTTTCCTGCTGTTTCTATACACATTATCGGGGCTTTTAGGGCTGTAGAACCCTGCGATCCCCTCATACCCAGCAAACATTCCTAGAAAAGAGGGGCATCGGGGGGGAGAGAGGGAGGCAGGGGAGGAATAAGACACACAGGGGAGGTGAGAGGGCCAGGACAAATCCAATGGGGGGGTGGGGTAAGAGAAAGGGCTGAGGGAACGACTATTACCCTGTCTTATACATCCAATTAAAACAAACACTAGCAGGCCTCTTCTGATGGTGCGAGTCCCCATATCCAGGTTAATGAGGCATTTGCCCCACTGGTGGCAAGTGGCCACTGCTTGCTGTAGTAGCCTGCTCTGCACAGGAGGAATAGGCACCCTATTGTACTGGGTCAGGTGGGGGCCACTTGGTTCAGGGGCCAATCTTCTGCATGGCTGAGAGTTACAATGTCAGGATCCCCCGACCAGCAGCCGGCAGTCACCGGAGCAGAGATACTCTGGGGCTGGGATGTGTGTGTGCGTGTACGTGTGTGGCAGTTAGTGTGTGGGTGTGTGTACGTGTGTGTGTGTACGTGTGTGTGTGGCAGTTAGTGTGTGCGTGCGTGTACGTGTGTGCGTGTGTGTAATGGCAGTTAGTGTGTGGGTGCGTGTGTGTGTGTACGTGTGTGTGTGCATGGCAGTTAGTGTGTGCGTGCGTGTGTGTACGTGTGTGTGTGGCAGTTAGTGTGTGTGTGCATGGCAGTTAGTGTGTACGTGTGTGTGTGTGTGTACGTGTGTGTGTACGTGTGTGTGTGTGTGTGTGCGTGGCAGTTAGTGTGTGCGTGCGTGTGTGTACGTGTGTGTGTGGCAGTTAGTGTGTGTGTGCATGGCAGTTAGTGTGTGCGTGCGTGTGTGTGTGTACGTGTACGTGTGTGCGTGCGTGTGTGTGTGCGTGACAGTTAGTGTGTGCGTGCGTGTGTGTACGTGTGTGTGTGGCAGTTAGTGTGTGTGTGTGAGTGGCAGTTAGTGTGTGTATGTATATTAAGGGTTTGGAACCCTGTGGCTCATTTATAGCCAGCAAGCATTCTGAGATCCTAGAAATGAGGGGCATCAGGGGAGGAAAAAGGGGCATCAGGGCAGGAAAGAAGGATCTGGGTGCAAATGAGGAAGGGTAAGGAGGGGCACCCAGCACGGGTATTCACCATGTTATAAATACATTCCTGAGCTCCGTAACCCCGGGGCGACCGCATCATCCCCGAACACACATCCTTGTTACTGGCCGGTGCACGTAAAGTGCTGCCCCCTGCAGGCTGTGGGGTGTATACCCCGTACGTGGATCTCACCCCGGGCTGGGGTATTTCCAGCAAGACGTTTGAATGGAAACCCGGCAGTAAACCGCAGACCCTCATGAAGTAATAACCCAAACTGGGGTGCCCAGCGGCTCGGGACCCAAATAACAAAGCGGGTGACACTTCACAGGGATCATACTCTTCTTTTTGGGCCGGACCCCAGCCCGTGCCGGATTGCCGTCGGCTCTGCCCATCGCCTGGAGACTCGCAGTCCGGTATTTGGGTAAAACGTCTCCCCGCCGGCAGCGAAATCCTCATCCTGAATTCTCGTTGTGAATTTACTTCCTTATATATGAAGGGGTTAAATTAGTTACTGGCGTATTCTGGATTCCGTTAACCCCTGAAAGCCCGGAATCGCACACCTCCGCATGCCGTACTGCGCCAGCGTGGACCTGCCAAGGGTAGTTCTAGATCATGGTGCCAAGTGAGCGCGCGCCAAGGGGAATGACTCCGGTGTTTTCTCCTCTGTAATCGGCAATTAGCAAAACAATGGGCCGTATCCGAGATCCCCGGCCCTCCACGCCTCTCGGCCCCCGGCTTACGGCTGAGCACAGTGGGAGTTGTAGCAGAACGACCCCGCCATACACCATACCGGCGCGTGTCATACCCTGCCGCGTCCGGTGCCCCCGAAAAGGTTTACTTTCAACCTTTTCTTTTTTTAATTTATTTTGATTTATAGAAATCTATAACGACATCGTTAACTATTTCAATGCCAAACCTTCTTGTGTTGCTCAATGGATGTATCTATTATCTATTAAATCTACTTTTAAAAGAATTATAAAGTCGCAGATCGTTTCTGCTCCACCCCCGGGGGCCGGCGGGATGGCGAAAGTAGCGGAATCCAGCGAGGAAATGGTGGCTCCGGAGGCTTTAAACACAAACGTTCGTATCTTCCCAGATGATGGATTATCACGATAATATATTTTATATATTCCACCATTTACAACAAATCCGCGTTAAAAGATCGAAATGTTATAAATGTTACAAAAAAAACGTAAAAACCTAAAAAATAAAACCTTGTCATAGATTGCAAGCTCCTCAGATCAGGTCCTCTCTTCTCCGTCTCTCTTATTGCCCATTACCCTTATTGCCCGTATTTAACGTTATTGTTCGTTTTCTGTCTCCCTCGGTAGTAACTGCGCCACAGAAGCTGCTGGCGCCATATAAATGAAATGGAACGTAGAAGGAATAATTCCGTTTCCCGGACCCCAGAGGGGCGGCCGGCCGGCCCCCGGCAGCTCACGTTGGTGATTATTTAAGGCCGACAGACGGATGAGCAATGCGGCTGCCTGCGAACGCGTTACTGTCGGGGGTTAAACGCTGGAACCGACGCCCGAATCAGAAGAGCTTACAGTCTAATAAGCCCCTGGATAAACGGCAAAACCGCACGCAATGAAACAACACGTTAACCCTTCGGCTGCTGGGAGGAAGGCGGTTTGGGGAAATTCTTAACCCTTTCAAAACCAGAGGGGATTTCCTCGGCGGGTCTCTGGTTGGGCAAATTTCAACACAAACTCCAAATGATCGAATTGTGAACTTTTATCTTATTTGCGCCACCGATATTTTAACTCTTTCACGAATTTCTTCTTTAATATATATCGGTAGCCTCCTCCTTGTGGCAGAGATCTGGGTCAGGAGAGGGCAGTAACCCCCTGAGCATCTGGGCTAACCAGGTCCGACCATGCGAACGGACAGGGTTAAAAATCAACATAAACAAGCGCACAGCCTCTGCCTTTTAACTCCGTGAGTAGCAGGAGAGCTGACATTGTGACGGCGGGGAGAAAAAAGTGATAATAGAATTTTTAGATCTAGGTTTTTCACATAATCAGCTTACTGCGGATATCATCTCATTATCATTACCGTCGCGTGTATATCACCAGCATATTCTAAAGCGGTGCACAACACAGATAATTAAGGCGGAAATCAGCATAATAAGAGAAAACTCTAAATTATCACCAAAACGGAGGAAAATTGGAATAGACGCGAAGGAGGAAAGAAATCCCGATGTCACGTTTCTCTCCAACTCACGCGGGGATCAGAAAACTTTACAAAGAATGCAGGACACATCGGTCTCTCTGATAAGGTACATGGGCATGCCGGGGGTCTCCGAGGCAGAAGTGGTCACCCAGCCCCCGGCCCAGGTCCTCGGAATGATAAATCGGTAACAATAACCGGTTACCCAACATGAAACATACCAGGTCGCCCGATCTTCAGCCGTCACCCAGCTGTCCCCTGGGGAAAAAAAGGCCGGATGCCAAGGAGCGGAGTTACAGGGAAAAAACTGGAACCCTTGCCAGGCTGTCCCTAAAAGTCTGACCTTAATGAAATCCAACTCTGCCTGATACTCCGCTCCCCTGCCCCCCACACCCCTGAAATATATATAAAAAATCATAAAAAAAATAAAAAAAATCATTAAAAATCAAAAAATACTTATCCACGTTATACCGACATTCCCCTCACACCTCATATATTCAGAGAAGGGAATCAGAACATTGGTCTCATCAGGGGATAAATGCTGGACTTGTTACCCCCGGGGGGGCAGGACAGGGGGGGGTAAAAAGCCGGGACCGTCCCTGGATTAAACGGTAAAACAGCAGTAACATCGAGGAGGCGAGAGAAGAGCTAATTGCTCCCGCGAATCGATACGACGCAGTGTATCACCGCTCTAAATTATCTTACTTTATGAAGCAGAAGCAACAGAAATAAAAAAGAATTTGGAAAAATATTGATTGTTAATTTTTTATTATTTTATTATTGTCTGTGAGTTAACCCCCCCCCCCCCACGACACCGTTCTCAACACACAAACCTTACTATTCTCCCCATAATGTTCTATTTTATTTGGGTTTCATTTCAATGAATAAAAAAAAATATTAAAAAAAAAATCATTAAAAGATGTATGTGGGGGGGGGGTTTGTATTTTATTTTTTCTGTTTTTTCTGAGCGTCTTAAAACTTTTCCTGCCAAATCTGGGATTTGGATTTGCAAGCAAAGAGAGCAGAAAATATTAAAATATTCCAAAATCAAAAACAATTCCAAAAAATTCCAAAATGTTTTTACATAATTTAAATATTTTAATAATTACAACCAAAAAAATCACACATTTCTTTTTATTGGACTTTGTAAAGTGAGAAGCGGTCGGTATCTCGAGAGTCTCGTAACCCCGGTACCTCGCTGCTGTCCTCAGCACCAATCGTCGCCCCCGCGTCAGCGCTTCAGAAACACCCGGGGGGGTCACGTATATTACCCTAAATCTGTAACGCCAAAGCTTTCTCCCGGGGGGCCGTTAATTAGAACGCCTGTTATTACACCGGTCTGCGGGATTATCAACATGTCCGGCTCGGTGGAGAGAAGAGAGAGACGGGGGATGGGGAGACATTTAAATACAGAAAGCGATAAAAGTACAGGAGGGAATTTATTACAAAGGAGGAGAAAAGTTACAACAAGAGACCGGAATCTAATACTAGAGAGTCAGAGACTGAGATGGAACGGAAGGAAGTTTTACTTTACTGAGAGGGTGGTAGATAAGAGGAACAGCCTCCCAGCAGAAGTGGTAGAGGGTAATACAGTGAGGGGATTAAACATGCATGGGATAGACATACGGCTCCTGAATCTAGGACGAGACCGAAGACTGATTAAGGTTTGAGTCGTTACAGAAACGGACAGACTAGACGGGGGCCGGATGGGGCCGATCTGCCGGCGGATGCTGGGTTTCTATGTTTTAATCGCTGTGACCCTAACTTACCAAGCGACTTCACACAACGAGAGATGATACGGAACCTCCATCGTCTCCCCTCTCCAAACTGCAGATCAAGGAAATGTTTCTGAAACGTAAAATTCCCCAACAATATAAGTAGCATTTTTTGTTTCATGCAAACTGTTTATTAAATGGGTTTTTCCTTCATTTAATTGTCTTCTACATTAAGTGAAGTTACCAACATTTTGTACATTTTCACCCCCCCCCCCCCCCCCCCGTCCGACGTAGCGTTTGGTGCTCAAAACTTTTCACTAATTGATCCATAAATCATCTGGAAAAAACGGAATTCTGAGACGAACTAACATTTTGTCAACGGCCGCGCGTTTTCTATATTTCTGGAATAAATACATATTATTTATATGAAGAACGCGGTTCATCAAACACAGAACTTTAAAAAATCCTCCGGCTTTATTCCTTAAAGTAACAAAATCTACCTCTAAAATTAAAAAGCTATTTAAAGAAAATAAAATATCACGATGTAAGGATTTGAATTTACCAAAAAACAAAAATTACATCTAAAAATTGGATAATTTGCATTTTTAACCCCCTGTTAAAAAAAAAATCTGCATCCACTTCTCTGAAAGGCAAGAGCTGTAAAAGCTTTCCATCTCATCACGAAAGAATTATTCGCTTCTGGATCCTTCTAAACTCCGGAAAAATGTATAAATGATTTTTATTTCTCGCACACCTGTAGATTGATACACTTATGTAAATTAAATTAGGTTTTTTTGGTTTTATTTTAATCAAAAACACACCGGGCTTCCTTTCGTAGAAACGTTCGCATGGGAGAATAAAACAGACAGATTTGGGGAGGAAAAAATAAAGTTATTTAAAACCAGAATTCAGGAAAATACAATGCAAATATTTAACCTTTTTTTTCCAGCCAAATTTCCAAAAGAAAAAAACTATTTCTTCATGAATTTTCAATCCTACTTCCCAGCTACAAATTTACTGCATTAACTACAAAACAAGATTAGTTGAAAAACATGAAATTTAACGATGAATCCAAAATTCACTTGACTCTGATTACTGCTCAAAACCTCCAAAAACAAATAGAAACGGAGTTACCCAGAATAATGTAATTTACCTTCTTTTTTAATATTAACAGGAAAATTTAAAAATTTGGCTTAAAATATATTTAAAAAAGAAGTTTTGAAAAACATTAAACGATGACATTAATAGTGATTTATTTTAATACGCAAAGTGATTTAAAGGATTGATTTTATGATTTTGTTTTTTAATTTTTCTATGTCTAAAATAAATCATATATTTTTTTTATTCGGTTCTATTATTCGGATTGAATGAAACACCAAAATTAACAGCAAAAAAAAAAACACCGCTGAGCACGAAACACCGCAATAACGTCCAAAACACACAAAAAAAAAACTTTCCAGGAGAATGGAGCCGGGGTTCACAAGAAGCGATTCATTTATTAAAACGAACCTTTCTGGAAAAAATTTTTATCGTTAATACTCAAAAGTTCCCCGCTTCTTATTCACAAGCTGGGGGTTTAGTTCTACGAGATCCTTCCTAGATTTAATATTTAATTTAAAGAATAAAAAAAAAAAATTAAATTACTTTTTTACTGGAAATTTATTCCTATTTATTTTAAAATGAATTTAAAAATCCAAAAACACCGTATATATATTTATCAATATCTCTCAATCTATAAACTGCAGTTTATAGAATATATACGGTAACGGGGCTCAGATATACTTATCTTAATTACAGAAATGACGCAAGCAAGCATTTTGTTAAAAACTTACAGCATTTTTGTTAAAACTTTTTGTTTCATTTGAAATTATTTGTCCAAACAATAAGAACTGTATTTCTGTAAAAAAAAATTACAAAAAAAATAGAAAGTTTGAGTGAAATTATTTTCATTGAAATAAATTTCAGCTAAGAATTGAAAAAATAAAAAAACTCACTCGGACAGACTTCCCAGCACTCTCTTCACTCAAAAAGCACATCACAAAATACAAAACAGAATTTATTTAAAAAAATCATTAAATGCAAAAAAAAAAAAAAAGTCAATATGTTGAAACAGGTTTATTTTAGGGAGAAGTTGCACTAAAATGTCCAACACAAAAAAACGTTTCATTAAAAATCCGAGTGGGGGAGGGGAATCAAATGGCTTTTCTTTCATTTTCTTTTATAATACTGTAATTAAGAGCATTTTATACAAAAAAATTGTACTCGGCGACATGGATCTTGAAACATTTAAAAAAAAAAAAAAAAGGCATCGAAACTCCTAACACACTTTTCCATGGCTCAAATATCCCGCAGAACATGGGGGGGGGGGTCGACTATTGGAACGATTTCTACGTCAATACATTGTATCTGTAAATATTCGTGGTTTACTTCACATGAAGCATTGTTTTTAATTGTTTTTTTTATTATTTTTTTTCAGAAATATTGTGCATAAGCATTTTAATTTAAATAACATTTGTTTCCCGAGGGTAAATTCATAAATAAGACAGTGCATAGAATACAGAGCAGCCTAATAATTCATTTATATATTACTATATTACCCCCCCATCGGGGGCATGTTAGAATGTACGTTTATTACCCAACATTTTTTTTAAACAGCATAGATAATTTCTTAAAATCTCTATAAAACGACGGTAAGATGGATCCAGTTGATTCCTTTATATAGTGCATTAGGCTCGTCGACATTAAATAACATATTCATTTAAATATTATTTGCATGCTGTGACATACAAACTTTCCTTAAGACTTTTTTTTTTCTTTTTCATTTTTAAATCACCAAGCAAAATATAGGCTTAAAAAAAAAGAAAACAAAAAAAAACATTAAAACGAACTAAATTCTACAATATACACAAGCGGATGCTTTAACTCTTGGGGTGCCAGAAGGGTGTTCTGGGTGACCGACACCCCACCCCCCTCTGCCGCTCGAAGGGTTAAACCATATCCTTTATCTGGCTCAGATCTCCTGTTTTTTTTGTTGTTTTTTTTAATATAAATAACAAAATATAGAACGGGGAAGTTTGTTACAATCTGTCCGTTTTTTTTTTGTTTTTTTTTCATGTTGGAAGTCCTTTGATTAAAAAGTTTTTTTTTTGTATTTTAATTTTTCAGTCCTATGTTCCAGCTGCTTGGTTGCCTTTCATATACTTTGTCCAAGAATTTTTTTTATTTTTTTTTTTAAGACTTTGAGTGTTTTAGGTCATTTACAAGATGCAAATTCAGTTTATTGTAAGTTGTTTTGTTTTTTTTTCCTTGCGAGGAAAAAAAAATATTCATAAAAGAGCGTAAACAAGCAAAAAAAACAAAAAAAATTCTACATCATGCTTTCCTGTCTCGACTAGTATAAAATAATACTTTGGATTACCGTACATGACCTGCATGCAGGATTAATTTAAAAAAAAAAGTATATTTAAGACCCAAAGTAATTGCACAGTTTTCAGCAGTTTCTTTCTAGAATTCCTATCTTCCCCTCATAGTCCTGGAGAAACGTCAGTGGTCTTCTCCGCTCTGACACGTCCTCGATGGCTTTCGCCGAATCTTAAGCCTGTCGTGGTTAAGACTTCGCCGATAGTTAAGACCGGGGGTTTGTGAATTAAAGTTTCTGGCTCGAGGAGCAGTCCGACTACATGGAGATAAATCGCTCTCCAGAAGGTCCATCTCTGGCTCATGTTATTTACAACGAAACGCGAAGTTCTGCAGGGCCAACGTCTGTAGAGATTCAGAGCCAAGTATTTTTTAAGGGACAGCAAAAAAAACCCAACAAAATACATATTTTGTTTCGCCCTTAATCAGTCACAATACATGGTGAATGGATTAAATGGGTCATGATTTGGTGACGACAGCTTTAAAGAGAATGCATAAGTTATTGTAAGTTTGACCGTTTGTCCTTTACCTGGAGGAGCCTCTAGACTTCTGCAGTTTGGTGCAAGAGGTCCCGGGGTCTCACATGAAGAAGTCTGAAGACCCTTTGCCAGGGTTGGGCTGTGCGGGGGTCTCTCTGCTGGCGAAGCTCCTGCTGGCCAGCTTTTCGTATTTGTCCTTGTACAGATCCCTCTCCTTGGCCAGCCTGGACACCTCTTGCTTGAGTTGTTCCACTTGGCTCTGGAGCTGACACTTCTCGGTTTCCAGGATATGCCTCTGTTGGACCCTTTTGTACCTGCAGGACTGGGCATAGCCCCTGTTCTTCAAGGTCCTTCTCTTCTGTTTGAGGCGTATTACCTCCTCTTTGCTGAAGCCCCTCAGCTGCCTGTTCAGTTCCCTTACAGACATGCTCACCAGCTGCTCATCCGAGAACCGCTCCTCCAGCCTGAGGTGGTGGTTGTGATGGTGGTGGTGATGATGATGAACCTGGTGGTGATGCCCAGATGGTGCCAATTCATCCCCCGGGTACTGCTGGCCCCTGAAGCCTTCATAGCTCTGGTGGTGGTGGTGATGGTGGTGGGGATTCCCTATAAGAGCCTCCACAGCATCTTCTGGGGTCAAGTTCAGGGCTTCGGGGTTGATATGATGCTGGTAGTTAGACATCCAGTACAGGTCCTCCAGCTGAGGTTTGTTGGCAGGGTTGGGGTTGTTGGGGTTCACGCCTGATTGGGCCCCAGGGCTTGGGGCACAGAAGCTGGGGGAAGAAGGCACAGATGAGCAAGGGGTGCTGATGGGGGTGGACGAAAGAGATCCTGGGGGCAGGCGGTGGCAGAACCTCTCAGCTTCTGGGGGCTCCTTCTTGACCTCAAATTTCATCAGATCAAAGTCATTGACATACTCTATGGCGAGGGGACTGTTGGGGAGCTCTGTGCTCATGGCCAGATCTGAGGCCATCTCAGTCCATATAAGAGCTGTCACTGTCACTGAGGGCAGTTCTGGAGCTCCACGCCCCCTCCCTGGTGTCTGCACAGAGCAGCCTGAAGAAGGGCAGCCCTGGGACTCTGTGCTCAGTCTCTGCTGAGCTCTGGCGCCAGCTGGGAGCTCCTTGCTCTGGGCGCTCTAACAGCCACCCCCTGAGCTCGCCCTCTCTCTCTGGTCCTGGGGTAATTGCTGATGACTGCAAAACCCCAAGCAGTGTCAGATGGCTGTGGGGGGGAGAGCTGCTCCAGTCCTGCTTTCTCTTCTCTCTCTGTCAGCCTCCAGATGGAGGAAAGTTGCAGCTTCTTCTTCTTATTGCAAGTTTGCTGTGAGGTTGTGCAGCAGTTGAGCCTCCTTGAAGCAGTGGCTGGGGCAGTTAGTGCTGCCCCCTGTCCTGGTGCATGCCACTCTGTCTCTCTCTCTCTCTGTGTCTGTCTCTTTTATTTATTTTGGGGCAGTCCTCCCCTCTGGCTTATTGCTGAGTGTCTGCAGGTCTCAGTACTGGATGCAGTCTGTGCCTCTACTGGAGGGCTCAATGGAGCACTCTGCCCTTTAACAAGGCAACGTGCCTGGCCACGCCCTGCAAGGTGTGGGAATCCCGTCGGGGGCCAATCACAGAGACCTATTCAATGAAACATTTACATATCTCTGTGGCAACCGAAGTGACTGGCTGTCAATCTCCTGGAGGGAACAGCTGGAAGGGAGAAAAAAGCGGAACGCGAGCCCTCTAGTGGTTATCTGTGAGTACTGCAAGGAAAGGTATCATACATCGTTACAAAGAGATAGATAGATAGCTAGATAGCTAGATGATAGATAGATATATAGATAGATGAATGATTAGATAGATAGATAGATAGATAGATAGATGATAGATAGATATATAGATAGATGAATGATTAGATAGATAGATAGATAGATAGATAGATAATAGATAGATAGATAGATAGATAGATAGGCAGATGATAGAATTGGATCGATAATATCCATTGTACAGCGCTCCAGAATATGATGGCGCTATATAAAGCAATAAATAATAATAGATTTTGTGTATTATCCCCTTAAGGACAATGGGCGGTTCCTAAACCCATTGAAAACAATGCATTTTGAGCCCATACATGTACGGGCTTTGTCATTAAGGGGTTAAATATGTATATAAATGTAAAATTCCTGAGCGGAATGAAAGATTTGTAGATTTGAGACGCGTTTACACAGTATAGAAATAAATAGAAATAAAAGTGAATCTGGTGCCGTGTGGAGAAATACATTAAAGGCACAGCGCAGATATACAGACAGCGGCCCCCGGCTGCCAGCGTCGGTTTCCGGAGCGCTGCTTTTATAGTAATTCTGGGTTGGGTGTTGGGGCTCGGGGATGACGCATGGGAACACTTTACGAGGGGACCGCCGAGGTGTTCATCAAACCATATCCATTGGGACGTTTAAACACATAAAGGGTTAATGGAGAGGAGAAGAGTTACAACAAGAGACCCGAATCTAACACTAGAGGCTGAGATGGAATGGAAGGAAGTTTTACTTTACTGAGAGGGTGGTGAATAAGTGGAGCAGCCTCCAGCAGAAGTGGTAGAGAGGGTAATACAGTGAAGGGATTAAACATGCATGGGACAGACACATTAAGGAGAATTTGGCTAAAGTGACAAATCAGCTGTAAGAACTTTTTGTTAATACTATATTTTAACCAACCTGCCCTGGAGCTTATTACCCCCGGGGTATTTATGAATGCAGAGTGGGTGTTAAGGTTTCGGCCGAATCGTTATAAATAAATCGTTAATTATCGTTAAATAATGTAAATGAAACGTAAGGAATTGTTATTTCTGACCCATTTTTGGCATGTTTTGTATCACTGAGCCTCCCGCTGACCCGGTAGTGAGACGGCCCCAGCTTGGGGTAACTTCGCAGAGTTAATGCCCCCCTGCGGAGGTCACACATTAGTCAGGGGGGTCTATGGAGCAGGCGGCTGCTGATCTTCCTCTTCTGCCCTATTTAACAGGCACCGTGTGATTGACAGCTGAGCTCTTTCACGGAGTTGGGGGCTCCGGTGCGCGGATTCTTTACGTCTCGGGGGAAATGTGGCAGATCGTGGAATGGTAGAAACCCGCCGGCAGATCAGCCCCATCCTGTCACCGTTTCTACCACCTTTTACATTAAGTGACCCTGGCGGTGTGCGGCCCCCCACGTCTCCAACCCTCAGAGTAAGAGAAACATCCTCTCCCCTGATGCTCAGGAGGAACTCGAAGCCAGAGCTCGGCTTGCAGGGTACATTTTGGAATTTGGCAATTTGCTGTCGAATGCCCTGCCGCCGGCCGCCCGGCTAGAACGCCCTCAAGGTTTTTATTGTAGGGTTAGTTTCTAAGGCGCCGTTTTACTTTAAAAGGGTCTGTTTTGTTTCAACAACCTGTGCTCAAGCAGGACTATATTCCATGGAATAAGAGAATTGCGCTGCAGGTGTAGTTTCCCATCAGAGTGATCGGTAATCGCTTTTAAGTCTGCGGTTCGGAGACGGGTCTAAGCGGAGGAAGGGAGCCGGGAAGCTTCTCAGTAAGGGGGTTACTTTCCGGGGGCGAGCACATGTGATGCCCGCAGACCAATCGCCCCCCCCCCCGACGGGAACCCAGCCAGCATTCCCGTGTCTTCACTGAAGGGCCCATCCTCTACAGCCCATAGCAAGGAGATGAAATCATTGGAGAATAAAGGCCTTGACATCCTCTGCGGAGCTCAGACCGATACACGGGGGGGCCGGGAGGGTCTGACCGCAAAGCACACGGAGCTCCAGGGCCACAGAGTAGTGAGGGGGCCGCAGTCCCCATCCTGTGGTGGACCTTGTTGATTAGTAGTATCTGAGCTGCCGCCATAACCTGCGCGGCCTGTGAGCTCCGGGGTAATGTGAGGAGCCGTCAGACTCCAGCAGAGAGGAGCCGCTCTACAGCCGGGATGGAGATTACCGGAATAATCCAGTCAGAGCGGCTCCTCAGTGTCCATCTCCACCCAAACAGGAGGAGTGGGAGGAGTTTAGGGCACACAATGGTTGGCTGTTCAGCCTGCTTCCTGTTCCTGCGCTTCATTTCCTTTCCCTCCATTTCTGTGTCACAAGCTGCGCAGGAGCCGTACCCTGCTGGGGAGAGACCGGCAGTCCCCGGACAGCAAGGAAGTCCAATGGCTGACAGGAACTCGGGTGCAGTTTAGAGTTTTTCCTCCCCTGTGCTGTGGTATATGTAATATTATGTTATTACACATTAGCTATTTGCCAATTGTCTTGTTATTAACCTAACAGTCTTGACCAGGAGTGTATGTGACCTTGGGTCAGGTAGGACGTAATGGGATAGCCAGGGTATGAGACCCAGAGAAACGGCCTTTTCCCCCCCGGGGAGTTCCCAGGTGTGACAGAAGCCTCCATCACTGGGGCCACTGGAGAGGCCTGACTGCCAGCCTCCTCCCTATTGACTATGGGCCCTGGGTTTGTAAAGACTTCTGTGTCCCCCCCAGCAGTATCATCTCATCACTGGCTGAGGGGATTATCTCCGGCAGACAGCCAGGATCTGCCACCAGGGAGTGACCACCATTCTTTGATGTTTAATGTTATATAAATCAGTCTCCCCCCTATTGTATTGTTAATCCCGTTACTGCCCCTGTTGTCTCCGGGAGGCAGATTAAGGGGGCGGTTTGTGTCCCAATATCTTGTTTTATGTTAATGTGTGTTTTGCTGGATATATCCAGTCCTGTGTGTGAGAAATAAATGAGTCTTCGTTTGGTTTTACCCGACACTGAGTCTCGGTGAGTGACTGGGGAGCCGGGGAAAGTGTGGTGTCCCAGGCTAAGGGAGCACAAGACAGCGGAGGTAGTCGGTCGGACTAGCCAGCTCCGTGACACCAGGTTTGGGGATATAAACGACATCATGAAATGAGGAGGAATCCGTGATCGGCTGTCTTTTTTTGTTTTATTTTACATTATATTTTATTAATGTTGGGAGCAAAAAAAGGGGGGCAAATTCCTTAATCTCACCTTTCCCCATCAGTGCTTTTCTCACTGTTTGGAATCCTTACTTGAACACAGGTGATATCATTCAGAATATCGCTACCTCCTAACAAGTCTCGGTTTCCCATAAGGACCATTTGGCTGCCACCATAAGCGGTGATAAATTCTACATCGTGGGCTGTTAAGGGGTTAATACGTGATTAGCAGATGTTAACTATTTGTGGACCCGGAATCTCCTTTTGAGTGGAATGGACGAAGAAAGGATATTTCCCATCAGAAGGAATCCCGTTTCTTCCCCTCCCTGCTTCCTTTCTCGCGCTCCTCCATCCTTTCACCCGCTCATCTTCTTCCTCCGTACCCCCCGTATCTCTCCCTCTCCCAGCAGCTGTCGGGTCACCCTTAGAGAGATCGGCGGCTCGTGAGTTTAATCGCTTCCCTGGGCCCTGCGTGTCTCTGAGATCCCTCGCTATCTTTAGAATAGGGGCAAGGCTGCTGGGTGTCCAGTGAAGGTCACCCCTGCCTTTCAGCGTCAGACCATTATATTCATTTCAAAAGAGTTATTAGAAACAGGAAGTTTTACTTTACTGAGAGGGTGGTAGATAAGTGGAGCAGCCTCTCAGCAGAGGTGGTAGAGGGTTATACAGTGAGGGGATGTATGGGACAGACAGATGGCGAGACCAACGACTAAGGATGAAACTGAGCTGGACCTTGAAAGGTAGATCAGTAGATGTTGGTGGTAAGAGAGGGGCGACAATGGGTTAAACTGTTGGGTATCAGAAGGATGAGGGTTGTTGATGGGGTAAATGGACTGCCAGCGGGGTATAGAAGGATGGGGAGAAGATGTTTCCGGTCATCCTTCAGCTCTCCCAGCGAGGAGGTCTCCACTGGTTGCCACCTGTCTTCGTCCACGAGCCCTGGCCGCGGAGAGCGGTTTCTGTGGGAATTGTGGATTCCATACATTAAACCCGGCCACCGGCTGCCAATCAGAGCGCGAAGTGAACGGGGATTTAGTAAATATCCGAGAACCCAATTTATATATTAACCAAAAAAAACGCGTGCCGCTGCGGATAAGCGGGCGAAACGCGAAATCGATGCTACGCAAGAAACACCGGAAAACGTTAAATACAGAGAAATCTAACCCGCTATTACATGAAAAATAAAATTCACTCGTTCAGAAATGGGTGAACAGGTGAATGAATGAATGAATGAATGACTAAATAAAAGTAAAAAAAACTGAAAAAAGCAGAAACTAAATAAACTTGTAAATAAAATCCTGTAAATAAAACCAAAAAACTAAAATTAAAAAGCAGCAGCTCAATAAACCAATTTTAAGAATAAACCAAAAAAAAATAAATATGAAAGAAGCAGCAGGTGAAAACGTTATATAGTAGAAGAATAGACAACATCTGTAAAAAAAATAATTATAATTAAATTATATCTTTGCATTTGAAGTTTTTGGTGGATTTAAATAAAAATTGTTATTATTTATTGTTTTATATAGCGCCATCAAATTCTGTAGCGCTGTACAATGGGTGTATATCCAGTGTATAATTCAGCGAGCGTCAGTGCAGCCTCTTCGTAACATAGACGCACTTATTTAGGAGAGATGCCAAAAAATGGTTTGGGAAATATTATTTTTTTTTAATGTAAGCCAAAAAAAAAAATTTTTAAAGACTTTTTCCCCAATATTTTTATTTCTGCGAAGGGTATTTTGGGCACTCGGATCCTGACTTTCCCCCCAAATGAACGCATAATTTGTTGATTTTGTGAACGTTATCCGCACCTCGACACACTCAACAAATCGGAACCGGAACCAGAACTGGGTGAAGCCACCTGACCCCGTTTTGGCCCCCAGTTCCGTTCAGGCCAATAGGTAAGTATGAGTCTGACGGAAGGGCCTCATTATCCCCTTGCCCAGGGCCAGCCTTAGGGGTGTGCGACCTGTGCGGCCGCGCAGGGCACCATGGCAACAAGGGCCCCTGCCCGGGACTTAAATTAAAACATCGGGGGGGGGGGGTTGTTTGTTTTTTACTTTATTTAACATCCTCCATGTTAAATAAAGTTTTTTTTTTATTTTATTTAACACGGAGGATGTTAAATAAAGTTAAAACAAAAAAAAAACGGTGTTTTAAGTCCCGGGCAGATGCGCCGAGCGGCTGTGAAGTTTTCAGCAACCACTCGGCGCCCCTCACTCTCCCACCGCAGGACCCCGGCAACAAGCTAAGTAAGGATAGGGAGAGGGGATAGATAATGAGAAGGGGCAGGGGGGGAGATTTTTTTCCTTTCTTTTTTTTTGGGATGGGGGGCGCCAGAGGAGTAGTCCGCACAGGGCGCCAGAACACTTAAGGCCGGCTCTGCCCTTGCCCATTATCAACTTGCCCATAATCCCTCTTAAGTGGACCCAGCCCAATAGGGAACCCAACAACCAAGATAGCGCCTTGTTGTCACGGACCCCCGTTTGTTCCTTGTGCTGACCACTTCATGGGATGGGCAGACCCAGCATTACCCAGAACCCCAGCCCTCTCCATCTAGTCCACTGATGTGCAGGGAGCCCACCTGTTGCCCTCCCCGACCTGAAAGATTTACCCCTCCCCCATCAGTCACCTTCCTCGAGGCACCGCCCTACTACCCCCTCTACCTATCCTGTCTCCGGGGGGGTCGCTGGATCTGTAATAATAATAACAGGTTACTGAGATTTATAACACTGCGCATTTATCCGACAGTCAGGAAGGTGCCGGCCGCGCGACGGGGAGGAAAAAACACACAAAACAAACATAATGGGAAAAAGTGGGGAAAATTGCTGAAGTGTTTTAAAGAGCCGACGCAACATAAAAAAAACAGCTGTTTATGTTCTAGTGATTAAAGACGCCGTTATTTTCAGCTGACGGGACGACATGAAAGAAAAAGACGGGCGCGACATAAAGGAGCTAAAGGAGTCAAACGAAGGGCGGCTTCCACAAATCGCTGCTTTTCGATGTTTTTGGGAGGGTTTTTTTTGCTTTTTTTTTAAACTAAAATTTTACTAATATTTTTATTGGAATCCAGAATTCGGTTTGGAAAAAGGAAAAGCTTTTAAGCCAGAGAAAAAAAGCAACCGAGAGCGGAAATGTAAAGTTAAGTATGGTCACATGACCAGAAGGTGGATGAGGATGATGGGCGTTGTAGCCCCACCGTAGCCGCAGAAGGGGCTCACCTGTGCCAGACAGAGACTGGTCAATTTCCAGCAGTTCTCTCCCTTCTCCTCCTTACAGAGGCTGCCACAACCAATCAGCAACAATCAGCAACTTAGCAACAGGAAAAAGAGAACTTTATGGGGAGGAATAAGAGGAATACACATAAGGGGGGGGTTCTAATGCATATATATTGTTTATAATAATCTGTAAACAGAACTGTAACCCGTAGGATATGGGGGAAAAGCGTCAGATCGGCTTTAATTCTGCCGACCAGCCATGGTAATACCCCCTGTGGCCCCAATACCCCCCCCACACCCCATGGTGCAGCAAACTAAAGCTAAAAAGCTGCTATTCACATGAAAACATGGCGGTTTCATTAATACCGATATTAATATAGTGATAAATATAAGGTCTTTGTGGTTGTAAATTTCTGTATTCACAAAAATTTTTTTTTGAGTTTAACTAAAGATCCGTAATATTACTAATAATCATAATAATAATAATAATACAAATAATAATTATAATAATAATAAATAATTCATCATAATAAAATAATCATAATGCAAATAATTAATAATCATAATAAATAATCATAATAAATAATTAATAATAAATAATTAATAATAATAATAAATAATTAATAATCATAATAAATAATAATAAATAATTAATAATCATAATAAATAATAATGATGTTCCCTCCGCCTGCTGCTGCCGGTCGCTGTAAATCGTTGAGTTCGCCGTCAGTGCAGCCTCTTCATTCCTGGGATCCCCGGCTCTCATTCCAGCATAACTCACATAGCGGCCAACGTGACAACAAAACCCTCAGGGTCATTATCACCCTCCCCGCGGGGTATTGTACACATAGGCAGATCGGCCCCATCCGGCCCCTGTGTTGTCGCCCGTTTCTCCTGCTGTAAAGACTCAAACCTTAATCAGTCGTTGGTCTCGTCTTAGATTCAGGAGCCGTCTGTCTATCCCATGCGTGTTTAATCCCCTCACTGTATTACCCTCTACCACTTCTGCTGGGAGGCTGTTCCACTTATCTACCACCCTCTCAGTAAAACTCCCTTACATCCCATCTCAGCCTCTGATTCTCTAGGTTTAGATTTTGGCCTCTTGTAACTTTTGAAATAAACCCCCTCCTGTACTTTGTTAAATCTCTGTAATTACGTAAATGTTTGTAATCGTGACGGTAAATGCAGAAAGACTTTTAACCGTTCGTGAGCTCAATGTTTTGTTTTTTTTTAAAGCTGCTGTTCCACCTACCCTGCTAAAAACACCGCCCCTTCCCCTACTGAATGCCCAACCCTTTCCCAGAAATATTTGTCGTCGTTTTTCCCGGGAACACTTTATTGTCATGTGACAGCAGACACTGATACGTTGTAACCATAGAAACCAAAGCAAAAGCTTCTTAAAAACATTCTGTGTTGTTTTTTTGTAACTAAAACCTCTGAGGAAAATGAGGGATCTGCTGAGGTTTATTTGGTTAACGTACTAAAGTACAACACATTGTACAGCGCTGCCGAGTATGACAGCGATATATAAATAATAACACACATTGTACAGCGCTGTGGAGTATGACGGCGATATATAAATAATAATAACACACATTGTACAGCGCTGCGGAGTATGACGGCGATATATAAATAATAATAACACACATTGTACAGCGCTGCGGAGTATGACGGCGATATATAAATAATAATAACACACATTGTACAGCGCTGCGGAGTATGACGGCGATATATAAATAATAAGAACACACATTGTACAGCACTGTGGAATATGACGGCGATATATAAATAATAATAACACATTGTACAGCGCTGCGGAGTATGATGGCGATATATAATAATAATAACACACATTGTACAGCGCTGCGGAGTATGACGGCGATATATAAATAATAACACACATTGTACAGCGCTGCGGAGTATGACGGCGATATATAAATAATAATAATAACACATTGTACAGCGCTGCGGAGTATGACGGTGATATAGAAATAATAATAATAACACACATTGTACAGCGCTGCGGAGTATGACGGCGATATATAAATAATAATAACACATTGTACAGCGCTGCGGAGTATGATGGCGATATATAAATAAAAATAACACACATTGTACTGCGCTGCGGAGTATGACGGCGATATATAAATAATAATAACACATTGTACAGCGCTGTGGAATATGACGGCGATATATAAATAATAATAATAACACATTGTACACGCTGCGGAGTATGACGGCGATATATAAATAATAACACACATTGTACAGCGCTGCGGAGTATGACGGCGATATATAAATAATAACACATTGTACAGCGCTGCGGATTATGACGGCGATATATAAATAATAATAACACATTGTGCAGCGCTTGGAGTCTGACGGCGATATATAAATAATAATAACACACATTGTACAGCGCTGCGGAGTATGACGGCGATATATAAATAATAATAATAACACACATTGTACAGCGCTGCGGAGTATGACGGCGATATATAAATAATAACAACACATTGTACAGCGCTGCGGAGTATGATGGCGATATATAAATAATAATAACACATTGTACAGCGCTGTGGAGTATGACGGCAATATATAAATAATAATAATAACACATCGTACAGCGCTGCGGAGTATGACGGCGATATATAAATAATAATAACACATTGTACAGCGCTGTGGAGTATGACGGCGATATATAAATAATAATAATAACACATTGTACAGCGCTGCGGAGTATGACGGTGATATATAAATAATAATTTGATGGATGAGGCGAGGAGGAGAGCACAAGGTGGACACGGTGAGGAGGTGGGGAGGACGCGGAGAGGAGGTGGGGAGGACGCGGAGAGGTGGCGGGGAGGACGCAGGGTGGTTGGGGGTAGAGGTGGGAAAGACGCGGAGAGGAGGTGGGGAGGACGCGGAGAGGTGGCGGGGTGGTTGTGGGGTAGAAGTGGGGAGGAGGCGGGGAGGAAGTGGGGTGGTTGGGGGGTAGAGGCGGTGGGGAGACACGGGGAGGAAGAACGTTCATTAACCGAGGTTTCCGGAAAAGAACGGCTAATTTGGGAATGTTTCGGAGCTCTGCGGGAATCCGGCGGCTTTGGCTCCCGCTTTGCGATAATCCCTCGAGTCTAAACCTTGGCCGGGTGAATTGTTATGAATTATGGATTTAACTTGATATATCACCGGCAGCTGCGTTGGTGTGAACAGGGCCGGTGTGCGGGGATTAGGGGCCACGTTAACAAGAGACTCAGCCACTTGCTAACAGAGCGGTGAGCACCGGCTGCCCTTCCCATATAATCATTATGTACCGGTGCATGTGCGGCAGGCTCAGGGGCGGGAGCAGCCCCGTAAATGCTCCTTTATTGGGTTAAATCTGGCCCCCCTCTCCATGACAATGTGTTGGAGTTTGTAAGGAGCACAAAAGGATCCAGGACCGGCCAAAAGGACCAGACCTGCCATCTTGCACCCCCCTGGGGAAAATGTCAGGTGGACCACAGGATATTTAGAAAGATAACATGTGACCTGTCACATGATACAACCGTCGGCACACGCTTACATCATCCGGCAGCCTCCGGCCTTAACGTGCCAGAGCCGTCTCCTCGCGGCCCTTCCGGCTCCTTTCCCGGGTCTTCTGAGTCCCAGAGAAATCCGAGGCCACTTTGGAGTCAGGAAGGAATTATTTTTTTTGGGGGGGGGGATGCAATGTGGGGGTTCCATGACGGACTTGGTCTCTATTCAACCTAAATTACCGTCCGGCCCCCGGCCCATCAAGGAATGTAAGTGTCCTGGAGAAACGGCACTTAGGAGTTTGGAGGATTTATGGCGGGAACTCAAAAATTTTTATAAAGCAAAACTTTGTTTTCCAACGTTTTGGGGGCAGAAGCTTCCATCGAGAAGATGGCTTGTGGTCTCCTTAGAGGTCCGCCCTGACTCCTCGCTAGACCACCAGGTGAACAGACCAGGAGTTCTGTAACTCCCATGACACTCAGCCAGACACCTCTGCTCCATCACGGGCTGCCGGCAGCCCAACGTCCTGAAACCTTCCATCATACGTAGAGATCCCGGCTTCCGGCCATCTTTCCCATTAACTCATTGAGTGCCAGGAACAAATGTGGGCAACGTCTGGCACTCAAATTGTGCCTCGTTCTCAAATGAAAAAAAGTTTATATTATGAATGCGGGTTAAATTGCCCCATGCGGGGGTACTGAGCCCCCCTCCAAAAAAAAAATATCTTAATCTTGATCTTAAACTGGTTTTAAAAACCCAGTGAGTTTGGCACTGGGTAACTAGACTGATGCGCTTGGCTCCCAAAGGGTTAAGCAGTAGCCAGCTGGCCCCGGGGCCGTGCGGGGAGAGTCTGCGGCTATTTAGGGACCGTCGGTCAATATGGTTTAATTGGGTGGATTAACACAAAATGCCCTGGTATCGGCTCGTATGGAACAAACACACCCCGTGGGGCGGGATAAGTGCCCCCTTCCCGGACACCGATGCCCAAGAGAGGGGCCTCAATGTCAACAACATTCCCTGAGCGTCCCCGACAGCTGCCCCTCTGGGAATGGAAATGAGACATTAAGGGATTAGAAGGACATGACACCTTCCAGGGGGGCTTTCTGTACACGAGGGGATTGGAGGGCCGGGCACGGGGTATATTTAGCCTGCATTATTTGGGTGCCATTCTGGGAACGGCCAGGGGCAGCAGGAAGGAGGGGTCCGGTGACATAACCAGAGGGGGCAGGACAGGGGGGGGGCAAAGGAGGCCCAGAGGGGGCAGGGGCGAAGGAGGCCCAGGGGCAACTCGAGAACTTGGAAGTGAAAAGTGACGAAGTAGCCCCCCCCCCCGGGCAGCCCCATGACCGAGAGCCTCGCCGCTGGGACCGCTGTTGCCCCGTAATGCTGGCCGGCGGCCGGCGCCTTTTATTATGAAAGCACTTGTTGAGATTTTTGGCAGCCGCTGGAGTTTAAATTTAGATCCCTGATTAAAAGATAGAGATCTGATAACCAACTCATACGAGACACATCCCGGGAATGATCGCCCCGGCCTCGGGTGACTTGGCAGCGGAACTCTGCGGAGAGTGATGGAGTCCCCAGTGACACCCAGGAACCTGCCCGCAGATCGGCCCTATTCGGCCCCCGTCTAGTCTTCCCGTTTCTCCTGCTGTAACGACTCAAACCTTAATCATATGTCGGTCTCGTCTTAGATTCAGGAGCCGTATGTCTATCCCATGCATGTTTAATACTCTACCACCTCTACCAGGAGTCTATTCAACCTTACTACCACCACTCAGTAAAGAAAATCTTCCCCATATGCCCTCTGATGCCCTGAGCAGGAGACTCATTAATTCATTCAGTGTAGTGACCCCACACCTTGCAGGAGTGCCACTGGGAGGCGTGGCCATGACTTGTAGCTCCTCCTACTGCAACAGATCCCCTATACCCCAAAAAATTATTATTATTAATACACCTGATTTCACACCTGGGGTGCTTGATTGTCTTAAATCCCCCCTTGGTTCATTGCTGGAATTTTGTGCAACGCCGCTGCATATGACTCAACAGACAAAATGAGCACAGAGGGAGCTTTATGCCCCATTGCGGGGTATTTGTGTAACTGAGTGGGGCATTTACAAGAATAATAATGGGGTTTATTTACCCCATTTAATTTATTAACCATTTCCTGCTGTTTCTATACACATTATAGGGGCTTTTAGGCGGTAGAACCCAGCGATCCCCTCATACCCAGGGAATTTGGGGCACAAAGAGGGACTGGCCAATGTAAACAGGGACACTTGTCAGATAAGCCACTGCTCGCTATCATGGTGGACCAAGTTCAGCCCACAACATACTCTGCACAGGTGCGGGGATCTGGGGTGTTTGGTTAGGACCCCATAACAGCAAAACCGCAGGAAAATTCATAGATTTCCTCTCTTTCTTTGGAAGGAAACATGAAATAATAACAATAATAATAAATAATAATTAAAATTAACGGAAATAATAAATAACAACTAATAACAAAAATAATAATGAATAATAATAATTAACAAATAAAAATAATAATGAATAATAATAATTAATAACGAATAAAAATAATAATGAATAATAATAATTAATAACAAATAAAAATAATAATGAATAATAATAATAACGAATAAAAATAATAATGAATAATAATAATGAATAACAAATAAAAATAATAATGAATAATAATAATTAATAACAAATAAAAATAATAATGAATAATAATAATTAATAACAAATAAAAATAATAATGAATAATAGTGAATAAGATGTTAGTTATCAATCCCGCCCGGGAAGAATTTATTGAGCGCCAGCAGATTCCGGAGCGATCCAATGGAACGGACCATAAACACTTCTTCCTCTCTCTGATATCCCCCCACCCTCCCCATAAGTGGCACATTCCGCCTCCAGGGGTGCCTTTACATAATGTCCTAAATAAAGCCCCTGAACGGCCAAATCTGATTGGCTGCCACCAGAGCGCCTAAAGGTACCCGAGCAGAACGGAGCGAAGAGCAAAGGAACCGGCAAACAAAACCCAAACACTCCGCGAGCCGGAGGATCCCCCGGATCTATGGACTGCAAGGAAGTTTTACTTTACTGAAAGGGTGGTAGATTGGTGGAAAAGCCCCCTTACAGAAGTGGTAGAGGGTAATACAGTGATGGAATATAAACATGCATGGGACAGACATACGGCTCCTGAATCTAAGACGAGACCAACGACTGATTAAGGTTTGACTCTTTACACCAGGAGAAAAGTTCTTATAGATTACTGTTGATTCTACTTTACAGAAAGGGTAGTGGATACATTGAACAGCCTTCCAGCAGGCAAACAAAGCAATTCAATAAAACGTTCTAAACAATAAGCAAAACATTCGGTAAGCGGTGACCGGAGGAGGCAGTTGGTTGATTTCTGCCCCTGCTATCCACGTAACGTTTAGATTTTTTTCGAGTCCCGGCTGTGATGTAAAAAAATCCAACGGGAGGGAAAAAAGCGAGACGCCTTTCCAGAAAATAATAATACGATTTTTATTAAAACGCTAAAAACATAACAGGAGAGCGAGAGTTAAATAAAACAATTATAAAAACTGCAAAAAATCCTGATGACATCACAGAAGGGTCTCGTTTAACCCTCTCCTTGCCGTGAAATACATGTATGAAGGATTTCTCTGTAGATATTAATAGAAATGGATCACGCCGCTCTCGGGGTATTAATTGCACCGCCCCATGACAAGAGCTTCTAACAAGGCACAGGGTACCGACACGGGTGGGGAGGGGTAATAAGGGGGTTAATGGGGCAACATCTCCCAGTGCACGTGACGGTTGCCCTGTACGACCCTTTAATGACGGCCATGACTTGGCTGGGGAAAAAAATGGCCGCTCGGTAACCATCTCCATGTTATTCCTCCCCTTCTTTATTGAAATGGGGAGGATCAGCTGGCAGCTGTGTGTCGTGACTACCATTCCCATCATGCCCATTCAGTCCCCGGCAGGTGAAGTCTGGCAGTGGGAGGCAAGTCACAAAATGCCTTATCCAAACTACATTAAAAAACTGCCCCGGACGGCTGCTTTAACCTCTTCCCTGCCAGGAGCAGCCGCCACAATATAAACTAACCCCCCCCCCCGTTCACTAGTGCACGCACTCCCCCTGATAACCCCCCCGTTCACTAGTGTACACGCACTCCCCCCGATGCCCCCCGTTCACTAGTGCAAACACACTCCCCCTGATACCCCCCCCCGTTCACTAGTGCACACGCAGCCCTGGGCTGTGGATCCTGAGATTTATCGGATTCTCTCTGAGTGACATCAGAGCCGCGGCTTAATCTGGAGACGCTTCCCTGAAAAACAAAAAGAGAAACAGAATACTGAATATTTAATAAACCAAAAGAGTAAAAAAATCCCAGCCCGGGGCTCCTCCTGCAGGAAGGGCTGCCGGCCCCTGTATAATGTATAGATAAATCAGCGAGCCGGCCCCTGTATAATGTATAGATAAATCAGCGAGCCGGCCCCTGTATAATGTATAGATAAATCAGTGACCGGACCCTGTATAATGTATAGATAAATCAGTGACCGGCCCCTGTATAATGTATAGATAAATCAGTGACCGGCCCCCTGTATAATGTATAGATAAATCAGCGAGCCGGCCCCTGTATAATGTATAGATAAATCAGTGACCGGACCCTGTATAATGTATAGATAAATCAGTGACCGGCCCCCTGTATAATGTATAGATAAATCAGTGACCGGCCCCTGTATAATGTATAGATAAATCAGTGACCGGCCCCTGTATAATGTATAGATAAATCAGTGACCGGCCCCTGTATAATGTATAGATAAATCAGTGACCGGCCCCTGTATAATGTATAGATAAATCAGTGAGCCGGCCCCTGTATAATGTATAGATAAATCAGTGACCGGCCCCTGTATAATGTATAGATAAATCAGTGAGCCCCCCCCCCTGTATAATGTATAGATAAATCAGCGAGCCGGCCCCTGTATAATGTATAGATAAATCAGTGACCGGCCCCTGTATAATGTATAGATAAATCAGTGACCGGCCCCCTGTATAATGTATAGTTAAATCAGTGACCGGCCCCCTGTACAATGTATAGATAAATCAGCGAGCCGCCCCCCTGTATAATGTATAGATAAATCAGCGAGCCGGCCCCTGTATAATGTATAGATAAATCAGTGACCGGCCCCCTGTATAATGTACGAATGCTGACGGGGGCCCTAGTACTCTTGCTTTGGATGCATTTCAGAGTGAATAATGGGTTAATTGCTGTTAAAGCCCCAGCGTGACGCCCCCCGGGTCCGTTTTCACCCGTCAGGTGACCCTCAGACTTCTTGCAACTTCTTCACAATCTCTGAAAACCTTCCTGGGAGCCGCTCAGCAGCGACCGTGCGACACGCAAACACCTTACCTGCAGGTGATGCTTTATGGCAATGCTAATGAAGTCCTTCCTCCATAGACTTTCATTAGTCACAGAGTCACAGAGGCTGATAAAAGACCTGCGGCCATCAAGTTCAGCCTTTCCTGTATCGGTTAATTTCTTGCTGTTGATCCAAAAGAAGGCAAAAAAAACCCCGGTTTCGCTCTTTCCAATTTTGCACTAACCGGGGAAAAAATCCTTCTTGACCCCAAAATGGCCGTCAGATTTCTCCTTGGATCAGTAAGCCGTTCCCCGTAATTACAGATTATATCCCGAATATTATGTTTTTCCAGGTATCCATCCAGTTGCAGTTTAAACGTCTGTACCGACTCCGATAAAACTACCTCTGCAGGCAGAGAATTCCACATCCTTACTGCCCTTACTGTAAAAAACCCTTTCCTCTGCCTTAGACTAAATCTCCTTTCTTCCGGTCTGAACGCCGGACCCCGCGTCCTGTGCACAGTCCTGTTTATGAACAGATTTCCACACAATGGTTTGTATCGGCCCCCCGCATATATTTATATAACGCTATCATATCCCCTCTGAGGCGACGTTTCTCTAAACTAAACAGATTTAAATTAGTTAACCTTTCTTCGTAACTATAGTCTGGCTGGGTGATTGAGACTGAGCCATTCTATCGTGTCCCACAGGCAGTATAAGGAGTCGGGGGGTTTAGTAGATCGGGAGCTCATACAAACGGCTGAAGACATTCAAAGTCATTTTAATGAGGAAGTTCCACTTGGTGGCTCTTTTTCTCTTTTATGGAGGGACTCGTCTCCCCGCGTTGTTTTAGCGGACGGCGCGGGGGGCTCTAGCGCTAGAGATCGTTTCCGGCCGCGCAGGTCCCTCCGTAACGCTATTATCACAGATATCTCGGGGCGACTTATACCCTGTGACGGGGCAGAGAGATGGCGGCCCCCGCATACAGCCCTCTCCCGCTCTCCTGGAAGTTAGATACTTTATTCTTTGCTGAAGCGCGATTCGTACAATCCGGCGCGGCCCCCGGAAGCCTCAGCAGGGCCGTAAAAGACGCGGTTCCATTAACGCCGCGGCTGTGAAATATGGCCGGTGAATGGCGGCTGATTTGCAGCTCTCCGCGTTGCCAGGGCTTTAATCCTCGCTCCGGCGTGCGGAGAGCTGTAAAGCGCTCGCTGAGAGGGTCGTTTGCGGCTATAAAAACCTCTTCTTTCTCCCAAACAAGGCTGCGTGGAGTGGTTTGGCGGGCCCTGGACGCCCATCGGGGGAGCCGGGAACAGCTGTTCTCGCCGGGAGCCGGCAGCCGCCTTCCGCAGCAAATTAACTGAAATGGGTGCTTTCTAATTAAATTAGCGCCCGGATGAGATGCTCTGCATCGGTGCTCTTGGTTACGATTAGAGCAGCGAGAACGCACGGCGGCGGCTCATGCGCGGCTTTATCTGGCCCTTTAAGGGTTAAGATATCGGTGAATACGTCCGGTGGTTAAAGAGGAAAAATCGGGGAGAAAAAGTGTTGGAAAGTAGGAGTAATAATCTGATTTAACACTTTGAGGCCTGGAGGAATGTGCGAGTGTAACTGTTTGGGGGGAAACAGCACGAGGGTAACAGTTCGGGGGTAACAGCGTGGGGGAAGGGCGTGGGTTAGCCGTGGAATTATACACGTTACACGTAATGAACCCATGTGACAAGACACAAGAAATGAGGGAGGGCAGGGATCCCGAGGGCGAGGGAGGGCGGAGAGCGGAGTTCCCGGGGGCGAGGGAGGGCGGAGAGCGGAGTTCCCGGGGGCGAGGGAGGGCGGAGATCCCGGGGGGCGAGGGAGGGCGGAGACCAGAGTTCCCGGGGGCGAGGGAGGGCGGAGATCCCGGGGGGCGAGGGAGGACAGAGATCCCGGGGGGGCGAGGGAGGGTGGAGATCCCGGGGGGCGAGGGAAGGCGGAGAGCGGAGATCCCGGGGGGCGAAGGAGGGTGGAGATCCCGGGGGGCGCAGATCCCGGGGGGCGAGGGAGGGCGGAGATCCCGGGGGGGCGAGGGAAGGCGGAGAGCGGAGATCCTGGGGGCGAGGGAGGGCATCACATGGGGGGATTTCTTACTCTCCAACCCACTGCTGAGAGACCCCCTTACAGACAACGTGCGCCGGGGACCCCCTGTGATCCTCAGACGATCTACAGTAATCTGGCTGTGAGCAGACGGCATCGCTAATGCCCCATTACCCACGTTAATACAGGTGGGGTTTTTTTAATGCGGCCCCCCGGTGCCGCTCCCCGTCTAATGGCCCCATTTGCATGAGATATGAGTGCTGCGGAATTTAATGCGATCGCAGGAACGCTGATAAATGCATCCCATTTATTGGCTTTTCATTCCTACGCACAGCTCGGCGCTATGGAACCTGGACACTCGGGGGTTAACACAGGGCCGAGAATATTCTTATTCTTTTACCCCAAACACTAGCAGCCCCCCCCCTTCTATTCATATTTAAGGTGAGTGTCGCTTTAAAAGTGATCTTAAAGCGGGGAGACTGGTGAAGGACTCATAAGGCAATATAACTGGCTAAGTGCCCCCCCCCGCTATATGTATAATGTGTATATATATATAGATATATGTTGCGCAGGTACGAGAACGTGTGCAGGTAGATTCTGTTGCTGCGCATGGACGACGCATCCCTCTGTGGCTCGGAGGATTGTGGGTAACCCAGGCAAAGTCTGACGAGACGTTATTCCTCCCCGGCTGGGGGGGGCGGCATCTGTCAGCTCACATCAAACACGTAATGAAAAGGTACGCGAGACGCAGCGGGATGCTCTGCCAGGTGGAGAGACGGCGTCGGGTCGACCTTCCTCAGGGTCGGGGGGTCCGTTGCTGGAAGTTACTGAGCGTTGGCGTCAATTATTTATAAGGCAGACATATGGCTGCTCCAGCGGACTCCCAGCGCAGGAGGTAACAGGAGGGAGTTAAGCGTAGAGGTGACCCTGAAGACGTCTGCCGGCTCGGCCCCGACTTCTTATCGATGCCGCTGCCGGGGATGTGAAGGTGTCCAGAGCCCCTGGAGAAACCGGTGACCCCCGAGAATCCGAGCGCCGGGGGGGGGGGTCACAGGAGACTCCGACCCAACGTCACAGAGACGCCACACTTGCCCCTCAGAAGCACTTATTAACCCCCGCTGTGGCCAGGTTACCTGCGTCCTCTGCTGTCTTGGACGTCTTGGACACGGGGGTCTCGTGGCTGGTGGGCGTCAGAGAGGAATTCAGCGAGATGAAGGCCGGGAGGTTCTGTAAGCCGCAGCGGCCGGGGGGCTCCTCGTCCCCGGTGCTCGTTCCTGACCCGTCCGCGTGGGCCCTGCGGATAAAAGCCGTGAGACGTTATCTCTGCAGACGCGCCGCGGGAGACAGCACCTTGGGAGCAATCACCATGGTAACCAACAGCATTAACAGGACAGTTTCAGCATCCGGGGAAGCGGATCCCGACGGGTTTAACGATAAGGCCGGTGGTCTTACCCCGGTGAAAGTCGGCTTTTCTTGGGGGTGGCGGGGGGCTGTTCTTGGGGGGCCGCGTTATCCACGCGCTGTTTTCTCTGCCGATGCTGGAGCTTGCATTTGTTGCCCTTCGGGCAGTTGCCGTCCCTGGAGTAGTCCGGACAGAGCAGGGTGTGCTTCTTCTTACACTGCGGAGACACAAAAAGGAGCCCCGGCTGTCAGGACCGGCCATTTCTAAAGATCCCCCCCCCCGGGGGTCTTAACAAGCGTGTAACGCAAGGTAAGCACGCTTCCTAATGGCTTCTGCACGCGGCTGCCGTGTCTCGTGACGTCACCGCGGGGGAAGCCACCAGTGGCGGGGTGACGGATCGCTTGGTATTAGGACACATTTAATCTCTGTGTTCCTCCCTGGATTAACTTGTACCACATACAATAGGAGGTGGGGCAAAACAACTACTACTACCCTCAGACATGCCTGGGCAACCGTTCTACTATATGACTTGTTTAAAGGCGGCTAAAGAGCCCCTCGTTAAGAAAAGATGCTGCGCCCAGCGGCCCCCCGCGCATGCAACACCAGAGAGCGGCTGAAAGTAACGCTCTGCGAGACAGAGAGAGCCGGGAGGGAAAAGACTACAGATTCACGAAGAAGACATGACTGCTATCGTAAATCTCTGCCAGTTGGCACACTTACGGCTGTTTCTATGCACATTATCGGGGCTTTTTTGGGCTGTAGAACCCTGCAACCCCCTCATACCCAGCAAACATTCTGACCTCCTAGAAAAGAGGGGCATCGGGGGAGGAGAGAGGGACTGGTCAAACTAAAGTGGGACACTTGGCAGCTCCAAGGTAAAACGAATAAGACGTGCTTTAATCCGAGGCGGCAGAAAGGGACCGCAGGGCATCAGGAGGGGGTTGTCGGCTCTGAGACCCCCCCCCCCCGGCGTGTGGATTGATCAGTAGGGGTTTCCAGGTAATTGGGGCAAATCTGACACACACGGGGTTAACACAATTACAAGTGAGTTCAATGGCATTGGGTGTTATTCGCTAAGCGGTAAGCCGGGCTTGGGGCGAGGTGGCCGGTCGGGGGCTTCTGCGGTTCCTGGACATTTCTAGGAACGCGGCCGGGAGAGAGCGCCGTGCGGCTACATGCAGATACCGCGCACAACAGGCTCGCCGTCAAGGTTTAAAGTGGCCCTTTACACCAGCATGGCTGCTTAAACCAATCAAAGGGTTAATTTGCACCAGAGGGTAACCGGGTTAAAATAACCACCTCTACCTCTTCTGCTGGGCTGGTGTTCCACTTATCTAGATCCATCTCTATCTGTAATGTGGTTACATCAGCTGCGGGCCGGGCCGGGGCAGATAACCGGCCCTCTGCCCCCCCCCTGCTTCTAGAACTTGGGTTACAGCTGGCGGGCGGGGGGGGGGCAGTTTTTATAAGCCAAGTGACAATGATTGATGCGCTGATTGGTGGAACGTATCAAATGAATCCCTGCTTCTCGGGAATTATCTCGAGTCCTGCACCTGTTACAACGCAAGTCGTAAACATTGTAAAAACACCAAGCGAGCGGCCAATCAGGAAGGGGCGCGCGGGTAAATAACTCGGCGTTCGAAGGGTTAAAGCCAATCGCTAGCGGCGCATGCGGTCGAGGGGTTAATGGGAGCCGCCGTGAGCCCGGAGGGGGAGAGGAGGCTGCTTGCTCCGCGGCGGCTGGCGAGGAAAGGGTTAATGTTTCGGTGAACCTGCATGTGTCACATAAGGTGAAGGCCCCCGGGGGGGTGGGGGGCACTTAGTTGTGGGGGGCTCTGTAAGCGATCAGGGTGTCATTCCTCAGGGTCACCCGATGCCTCCCACCTGTCGGGGGCAACTAATTATACACGCAGAGGGACCCCGGCCAATCGGCAGGTCGGGCTATAAAAAAGGAGACGAGGCTTGCATGGAATCCGCCCCGCGGACCGGGCACAAGCCAAAATTAACCCTTCAATGGCCACAAGCGAGAGGGAGGAGTGCAGGCATTAACCGTTTAGTGCTGGGAGAGGGAGATTGGCAGGAAAGGGGGTATTAACCCTTTGCTGCACAGAATATATATATATATTTTTTTTTTAAGTGTACAGAAAAACAAATACCCCTTTTTAGCCCCAACCAAAGAGCGATAACGGCAGCGCTGATGATTCAACGAAAGTATTCACTGGTCGGCGGGAACATGCTCAGACTGCCAAAGCAATATTACAAAGGGTTAACCATCTCCACGCTGATGGATGCCACTAAACGAGTACCCAAGAGCAGACGTGACGTTAACTCCTCGTCTCCCGAGATATATTTCTTACACAGAATGCCCCCCGGCACTCGCCCAAACAGCATCAGTAAGAGCTTATGTGACGTGCCGGCGAGATGCGGGTCACGCATGCAGCACCCCAGCAGCTCCACGTCTCCGCACATGCGCAATGCTCGCCAACTGCCCCAGAGAACTGGATATAAGTCATCTGTTGGGACTGTCCAAGCTGGATTGGGAGTCTTGGCAAGTATGTGAATCTCATAACAATTAGCATGCTTGGAGCCAAGGAATTTATAACACGTCACACGTAACCCGCACACGGATGGAAAGTACTAATCTGGGGCCCCAGGGGCACTGAGTAGGGGGGGGGGTAATACCCCCAGAGCAAGGGCAATAACAACCCCCACCCCCCCGCAGGTCCCTAAATAATTCAGCAGAAGCGGGACGTCTAACAAGCCGCTGCTTTATGGAGCGAGGCTGGCGTTATTGCTCGATCCTGCGCGATGTTACCGGCTCTCCTGGGTCTATTTGAGGGCCGCTTCGGACGCATAAAATAAAAAATAAACGACAAAAACAAAACCCGCCGGCGCGAAGGGCCGACCTCAGCACTTTCGCTTATTATTCGGGAGGATAAAGTTAACCCCTTCCCGGGCCGGCTACGCCGTTTGTGTCTCCGTCAGCAGTCTGTCGGCACACAATTACTGGCCGCTATCCATCATCCCGCGCTCGCCGTCCCCGACGCTCGCAAAAGAGACGCGCCAAGCACTTCCACTAATAGAATAAACATCCCCGCATCTCTCGCTGCAGTCTCATTTAAATCGGAATATTTTAAAAAGTAATTGTGTGTCCGCTGGCTGGGGGGGGGAGCAGCCTGCGCGGCGCAAACAGAGGGGTTATTCACTAACCCCGGGGCTTCCCCTCCCTGCCTCCAACGTGCAACATAACATGTATAATGTATAGATAAATCAGTGACCGGCCCCCCTGTATAATGTATAGATAAATCAGTGACCGGCCCTCTGTATAATGTATAGATAAATCAGCGAGCCGGCCCCTGTATAATGTATAGATAAATCAGTGACCGGCCCCCCTGTATAATGTATAGATAAATCAGTGACCGGCCCCCCTGTATAATGTATAGATAAATCAGTGACCGGCCCTCTGTATAATGTATAGATAAATCAGCGAGCCGGCCCCTGTATAATGTATAGATAAATCAGTGACCGGCCCCCTGTATAATGTATAGATAAATCAGCGAGCCGGCCCCCTGTATAATGTATAGATAAATCAGTGACCGGCCCCTGTATAATGTATAGATAAATCAGCGAGCCGGCCCCCTGTATAATGTATAGATAAATCAGTGACCGGCCCCCTGTATAATGTATAGATAAATCAGTGACCGGCCCCTGTATAATGTATAGATAAATCAGTGACCCGGCCCCCTGTATAATGTATAGATAAATCAGTGACCGGCCCCCTGTATAATGTATAGATAAATCAGTGACCGGCCCCTGTATAATGTATAGATAAATCAGCGAGCCGGCCCCCTGTATAATGTATAGATAAATCAGCGAGCCGGCCCCCTGTATAATGTATAGATAAATCAGCGAGCCGGCCCCTGTATAATGTATAGATAAATCAGTGACCGGCCCCTGTATAATGTATAGATAAATCAGTGCCCGGCCCCTGTATAATGTATAGATAAATCAGTGCCCGGCCCCCTGTATAATGTATAGATAAATCAGTGCCCGGCCCCCTGTATAATGTATAGATAAATCAGTGACCGGCCCCCTGTATAATGTATAGATAAATCAGCGAGCCGGCCCCCTGTATAATGTATAGATAAATCAGTGACCGGCCCCTGTATAATGTATAGATAAATCAGTGACCGGCCCCCTGTATAATGTATAGATAAATCAGTGACCGGCCCCCTGTATAATGTATAGATAAATCAGCGAGCCGGCCCCCTGTATAATGTATAGATAAATCAGCGAGCCGGCCCCCTGTATAATGTATAGATAAATCAGTGACCGGCCCCTGTATAATGTATAGATAAATCAGCGAGCCGGCCCCTGTATAATGTATAGATAAATCAGTGCCCGGCCCCCTGTATAATGTATAGATAAATCAGTGACCGGCCCCCTGTATAATGTATAGATAAATCAGTGACCGGCCCCCTGTATAATGTATAGATAAATCAGTGACCGGCCCCCAGTATAATGTATAGATAAATCAGCGAGCCGGCCCCCTGTATAATGTATAGATAAATCAGTGACCGGCCCCTGTATAATGTATAGATAAATCAGTGAGCCGGCCCCGTGTATAATGTATAGATAAATCAGCGAGCCGGCCCCTGTATAATGTATAGATAAATCAGTGCCCGGCCCCCTGTATAATGTATAGATAAATCAGTGACCGGCCCCCTGTATAATGTATAGATAAATCAGTGACCGGCCCCCTGTATAATGTATAGATAAATCAGTGACCGGCCCCCAGTATAATGTATAGATAAATCAGCGAGCCGGCCCCCTGTATAATGTATAGATAAATCAGTGACCGGCCCCTGTGCCTCCCCACCTCATAACTACTGCACACAATCCTACTTCCAAAAGCACGTCGATCAGAACCAATCCAACCACGAGGGGTACAGGTTATTTAAATAATATCTGCCAAGTGTCCCACATTTAGTTTAGCTAGTCCCTTGCCCTGATGCCCCTCTTTTCTAGGAGGTCAGAATGTTTGCTGGGTGTGAGGGGATCGCAGGGTTCTACGGCCCTAAAAGCCCCGATAATGTGTATAGAAACAGCAGGGAATGGGTTAATAAACTAAATGAGGTAAATAAAACTAATTATTCTTCTAAATGTCCCACCCATTTATGCAAATAACCACATCCCAGCCACACCCCCAGAACGCAAGTGCCCCTTTTTAGACAGCCGAGTTGCGTACGGAGACCCCCGCTCACCTTCTCTCCCAGGGGGCAGTATCCGCGGAGGAAGTCCTGGCAGACGGCGGCCTTCCTGGAGACGTAGACGTGGCTGTAGAGACAGTCGTTGTTGTGACATCTCCCCTTCAGGAAGTACGAGCAGACGGGCATCTGCAGAACAGAGAGTGAGAACGACGGGCATGCGCGGGCCACGCCGGCCGCCACATCCCCCCACAGTGAGCCTTTCAGCTATGATTTATTCCTGAGTATAGCGCCTTCATATACCGCAGCGCTGCACAGAACACGGCAGGAACTCACAATCCACATTATGAGCCAAAATCACCGGCTGACGGCAACTCGTCTTTTGGGTCTGGAAAAGTGGGATTTGTAAATCAGAGGCCGGGGGGCTCTGGGGGGGCACCGGCGGGATTAATGGGGAGGGAGTCACTCTGCGAGGGGGGTGAGGCTGCGGGGCATGCCAGGCATTAGCTGGCGCTCGGCGGCCGGTCGGGATGTGCAGGTGGCCGGCTAATGAACCTGAAGCCGCCGGGCTCACCGCAGACGTCTCTATTTTGCTTATTTTTATCACGGAGGAAACGCTGATTCCCTGGAAGTCCCTGAAGGGTAAAAGCTGCAGCGGCGGTGGCCCCGGGACGGCCCCTCCGAGCGCAGCAGCCATTCATTCGCATTTAGCGAGCGCCGTAAATCTGTGCGCGCCGGGCCGGCTTTACGCATTAAAATTAACGGCGGCGGCTGAAGTGGCTGCCGGGGCAAATGAGCCTTATCTATTTCCCAGCTGTAAAGGATGTCTCTATTACATCAAATTATCTCCTGGGGGGGAAAAAGGAGCCCTAATAACAATACTTTATTCCTGTGTCACGGAACATGAACAGAGCAGAGAACACCGTGGGGGGTCCTGACCCCAAGAGCTAGCAATTTATAGATCACTCCCAGACACGCAGCAGGAGGGGGGTTAAATGGGTCTGCTGGGAATGGAGCATGAGATCCAGCAGATGCCCCAACTGCCTATTCACAAAGAGAAGGGGTGTCCTGACCCCCCCCATGAATTGTCCAATCTAATACCGTTTAACCTGCTGCCCCCTCTTCCCATACGAGGCGCTCATCCCCCCCCCCGGGGAAAAGACAGGACCCCCGGCAGCAGTTCCATCCAGGAACCCACAGGGGGCGCCACAGACCCCAGAGCAATAATAAAAAATACTGACCTTATCTTTGGAGACTTTATGGGAAAAGGGGCAGCCGTCCGCCTTCTTACACGTGCCGCGGAGGAACCTGCGCGACAAAACATGTTCACGGATCACGCATCCTCACGGCAGCAGAATCTACTGGCGCACAGCGCGTACCTGGTGCACACGGCCACCTTCTCCGGGTCATGGATGTAGGGGCAGCGGTCTCCGCGGTTGCACCTCCCGAAGCGGTTGTAGTACATGCAGTACTCCTTGCGCGGCTTCTTCTGCTGCGCCTGACGGATGATCGCCAAACTGCGCTGGACGGCACGGCTGCGGAGCACAACGGACAGCGGTTACGCTAACATGCATGCGCCGCAGCGCCCCGGGATCACGAGCTCAATGTACCAACTATAGTAACCGAACTCTCCCCCCCCCCCCGAGGAGATCCACCTGTGAGGAACCCCACGGACCCCCGATGGTTACAGGGAGCACCAGGTGGGGTATTTAACCCTTTCCGCTGCTCTCATTTTGCTCCGCTGTTACACGGTTACATACCTCGCAATGTACCGGCTCGGGGTGGCGGGTTTGCTGGGGGGCAAAGAACCGGGACTGGTGCCGCCGAGGTCGGTCCTCCCTGGGAGAAGAGAGAGTGCCGGTGAGACGCGGCCGGAGAGGGCAGCCTTATATAGGCTACATACATTATATACACATTCCTCCCCCTGCCTGCGCCGTGAGTGGCCAACCCCAGGAACCTGCCGGCTGATCGGCCCCATCCGGCCCCCGTTTCTCCTGCTGTAAAGACTCAAACCTTAATCAGTCGTTGGTCTCGTCTTAGATTCAGGAGCCGTATGCCCATCCCATGCATGTTTAATACCCTCACTGTATTACCCTCTACTGTTACAGGGTCACCGTCACTGAGAGGGCCGGAGAATCACCAGTCAGTCCCTCATACGGATCGCACTCAGCTATCCCCGGATCATCCAGACCACCATTCGTAGTAAACCAAGAAGAAGAAGTCTCTTTATTACAAACACACAGAACTTATATACAATCCCAATGCAATGTGTACCGAACCCAACCCCCAATCCCATCAGCCACATCCCACCACAAATGCCATCAGTATACAGGGGATGTATCAGGTGAGGGGATTACAGAATACAATGGGTTCCCCCACCTGTGTTATCCCCCCTGTAGTGCGGGGGCCGTCTGGGCAGACAGGGCTGTGTTGGCTGATTAAGAGCCCCAGCCGGGTTACCTGATTGTCTCTTTGAAGGCTGGGGCTGAATCCACATCAGTCTCTGGGCCGGTTACACAATAAACCGGGTCATGGTATCACAAACTGAACACAAGAACGCTCCATGACCCGGCTAACTTAACATGAAAATAATAGCCTGTTAGCCTGACCCTGTGACATTTCTCCCCCTTGACCAACGGTCCGGCAGACCCAACGAGATCCACCCGGGTCGGTTGGAGGCTGTCCGAGATGACACAGTTCACACACCCAGGTCTGATTGTCGGGATAAGCCATCAGCGTTCCCATTCTGCTTACCCGGCCGGTATTGGACCTTAAAGTCATATGGCTGCAGGGCCAGGCTCCATCGCAACAGTCGCCCATTGTCCCCAGCTACACGATGGAGCCAAACTAGAGGATTGTGGTCCGTGAGCACGGTGAAGGAGCGTCCATAGAGATAGGGCTGAAATTTCTTGAGGGCCCAGACCAGAGCCAAACATTCTTTCTCCACGGCGGCATATGCGACCTCCCGGGGTAGTAGCTTACGACTGATGTAAGCTACGGGGTGCTCACGGCCATCGGACCCTACTTGACTTAGCACGGCTCCCAATCCAAAAGCAGAGGCATCTGTGTGTACAGAAAAGCGTTTAGAGGGATCAGGAGCAGCTAGGACAGGTGCGGTGACAAGTGCAGCTTTCAGGGTCTGGAATGCTGTTTCGCACTCTGGAGACCACAGGACTTGCTTGGGGAGATTCTTTTTAGTCAAGTCCGTCAGGGGCTTTGCTATGGAGCTGTAATCGGCTACAAATTTCCGATAGTACCCGGCGGTCCCTAGGAAAGCTAACACCTGGGTCTTTGTACGTGGAGTCGGCCAGCGGACTACCGCCTCTATCTTAGCCGGCTCAGGACGTTGCATCCCTCTGCCCACTCGGTGACCCAGGTATGGGGCCTCGGATACCCCTATCACACATTTATCGGGTTTGAGGGTCTCGGTGTAGGCAGAGGTTAAGTGTCCCAGGTCGTTAGCCAGCAGCACCTCCGCTGGGAGTTCGGACATGAGTCCCACATCCACAGTACGTGTCCCAGTGCCCCAATCAAGTTGTACCCGGGCTGTGGGTATCCTATGGACATGTCCTCCGGCCACTCTGACTGCTACGGCTTTAGGTAGATAAGCAGACGAGGGGACAAGGCTGGGTTTTACCAGCGTAATGGTAGCCCCACTGTCACGGAGTCCTTGGGCATATTGGCCGTTGACCCAGACCTCTTGTCGGTGGTGAGCTCGTTTATCTCCTGCAGCAGCCCGGACCGGGTCTACCTCATGTAGTACACCAAAGTCCTCCTCATTGCCCAGACAGTACGCCGTTGGTGGGGCAGTCTGCCCCGGGATGGTTACAGTGGGTCGTGTAGCAGTAGGACAGGCCGTTTGTAGGTGTCCTACCTGCCCGCATCGGAAGCAGGTCCTGCCCTCCAGACGCTGTAGCCGAGGTGGCAATCCTCGGGTCCCTTGACTTGGACTGCGGTAGGGCGGCCGTGCCCCCTGGGATGCATTATAGAGCGCCGGGCGAGCTGGGTATGTCGATGTAACCGTCATTGGTGGGTTCCGGGACGGATAGACAGGGCGAATCTGGGAAGTTACAGGTTGGCCTCTTCTGTTCATATCTATATGAGAAGTGAGCCGTGAGTCAAGATATTCATCCCCCAGAACCGCAGCTTCATCTACTGTGAGGGGTTTTCTGTCCCTTACCCATTCAGACACAGCTGGGGGCGCATACTTGTAGAATTGTTCCAGGAGGATGAGTTGGGTCACCTCCTCGACGGTGCTGGCATGGTGTCCTCGAATCCAGCCTTCAGCTGCCCGTCTCATGCGGTGGGTCCACTCTCCTAACGACTGCCCTTCGGATCTCCGCAGGCTGCGGAATTTCACCCTGTGTGCCTCTGGGGTGACTCCGAAGCGGGCCAATAACCGTTCCTTGACCCTCCCATAGTCTTGGCAGTCCTCGGTGGGCATGGACTCAAATGCTGTCCTAGCCCGGCCTGTGAGTTTACTCACCAAGAGCGGCACCCATTTGTTCGGCTCCAATTGCAGGGTAAGGCACTGTCTCTCAAAGACCTCCAGGTACTGGTCTATCTCGTCCTCAGGGTCTCTGAAGGGCTGGATCGCCTGGTATGGTATTTTGGCTGTCTGTTCCCCTAGGCTGGGGGACACGGATCCTCTCTGGCTCTGCTCCCGGTGGCATAACTCAATGACTGCCGTCACTTGCTCCGGCGTTGCTCCTCCGGGGTACAGAGACAGATGCCACTGGATATTTTTCTGCAGAGTGCTCAGTCCGAGGCTCTCTTCCCTTGCATCTTGAGACTGATCCATTTCTCTTAGCTCCGCTATCAAGGTAGCCTTAGTCTTTCCACTGGTTGACCGACCCTGAGCTTCTAGTAGATTTTTCAGCGTCTTAGGCTGTTGTAGATCCGCTCCATATATCTGCGGTCAGGGTCCCGGCTGATGGTTTGAACTTCACCCAAATTGTGGGATTCGTCCCACCGCTGCCAGCCAATGTTACAGGGTCACCGTACCCAAGGCTGGGTCCCCCTGTTTGAGGGCTGAGGAATCACCAGTCAGTCCCTCATACGGATCGCACTCAGCTATCCACGGATCATCCAGACCACCATTCGTAGCAAACCAAGAAGAACTCTCTTTATTACAAACACACAGAACTTATATACAATCTCAATGCAATGTGTACCGAACCCAACCCCCAATCCCATCACTCCCATCCCATCAGTATACAGGGGATGTATCAGGTGAGGGGATTACAGAATACAATGGGTTCCCCCACCTGTGTTATCCCCCCTGTAGTGCGGGTGCCGTCTGGGCAGACAGGGCTGTGTTGGCTGATTAAGAGCCCCAGCCAGATTATCGGATCGTCTCTTTGAAGGCTGGGGCTGAATCCACATCAGTCTCTGGGCCGAATACACAATAAACCGGGTCATGGTATCACAAACTGAACACAAAAACGCTCCCTAACCCGGCTAACTTAACATGAAAATAATAGCCTGTTAGCCTGACCCTGTGACATCTACCACCTCTGCTGGGAGGCTGCTCCTCTTATCCACCACCCTCTCAGAAAAGTAAAACTCCCTTCCGTTCCATCTCAGTCTCTGATCCTCTAGTGTTAGATTCCGGTCCCTCGTTGTTACTTTTCTCCCCCATGTATTTTATCCCTCAATGTATTTAAATGTCTCCCCATCAACCCCCCCCCGGGCTTCATTTTTCTGAAACGCTAAGCAAAATGTAAGCTCTGTAGACAAGAAAACATTAAAAATCCATCAGGAGGGCGGTGGGAGAAGGTTTGGGGTGAATGAACGAGGCTCCAGGTGGCGAGGATGTCCCCGTCAGTCACCTGCCAGCCGGGACGTGTCGTACCATGAGTGAGTCGCATTTGATGGCGTGTCGGGGCTCCCCGGTCCCAGGAGCTGTCACTCGCCCGGCTGGTGACGAGGCCGCCCCATCTGTTGGCTGCTCGGGTTAAACGCACTAAAGGCGGAGGGGCGGCCGTCGCCTGTCTGTCTGTCAAACGGCGGCATCTGGAGGGGAGCGGCGAGGTGTGCCGGGGGGGGCCCATGTGCCGGCTGCGTAACCGACGCTGCGTGACCGACGGGCATGTCACGGCTAATGACAGCTACAAGGCAGGCGGATACCCCAAAGTGCCGCGTCAGCCACGGGAACAAGCAGCGCGGCACACAGGCTTTAAAACCCAAAGAGCTGACAATCAGACGCACACGTCCTAGTGGACGGGGGCCACGCTGACACTCAATGGGCCGTCTCAGCTATCATACGCATTGAAGCGTCCTTTAAACGGTTAAACACGACAGCTTCAGGGCCCGGGGGTCCCGGCCCCCCACTCACCGGCTCTCGCTGCTGGTTTGCCGGCGGTGCCCGGGCTCCATGCCTTGGACAGCTTGTTGGCGGACACTCGGTACATGGCGCCCCCGATCACGCAGAGCCCCCGACTGCGCCATCTCTGCTGGTTTGACTGGAATCGACCCCCCGGCGACAGCAACCTGGGGAGACAGGCAAAGGGGTTAAACACTAGAGACAGAACCCCCGACTACTAATATCCGGATGCCTCAAAAGAGACCCGGAAAACAATTATTATTAGTATTTATTAAGCGCCAACATATTCCGCAGCGCTGTACAATCTAAATACAGAGGGTAACATACATCACAAATACAAGAGAGGAGGACACGTGAGCTTGCAATCTAGGAAACTTTGGGAAGAGCTGCCAAGCTGCTTACGGCAGGACCAAGGACTTCTGGAAACACTCTGCCGCGGGGGCCAAGGACCCCTGAAAACCCTCTGCCGCGGGGGCCAAGGACCCCTGAGAATCCTCTGCCGCGGGGGCCAAGGACCCCCTGAGAACCCTCTGCCGCGGGGGCCAAAGACCCCTGATAACACTCTGCTGCGGGGGCCAAGGACCCCTGAGAACCCTCTGCCGCGGGGCCAAGGACCCCCTGAGAACCCTCTGCCGCGGGGGCCAAAGACCCCTGATAACACTCTGCTGCGGGGGCCAAGGACCCCTGATAACACTCTGCCCTTAACAGATCTCTCCAGCAAGAATTCCATTAACGGCATTAAAGCCGCGTCCCGGTCTCCGCTACTCCATTCACCTGGCTCCCCCCGGCCGACTCCGCAAAAAGGGCGGAGCCTCCGGGCACACACACACCTCCGATTGGAGGAACGGGAGAGAAGCTCTGCTGTGGCTCCACCTTTTCGCGGGCGGCAGAGCTCCGAGAGGCCGGAATGAACGCAGACGGAAAACTGAGACAGAACAACAAAAAGCGGCCGGCAGAGAGACATTGAGAGTGCGAATGAATGAGGGAGAGCGGCAATGAATGAGGGAGAGCGGCAATGAATGAGGGAGAGCGGCAATGAATCCCCCCCCCAAAAAAAACAATTGTTGCCCAAAAACTAAATGAAAAAAAATCTTGTTTGGTGCATTCCTGGACCGGCACATTTCCTACCTTCCTCAAAGCCAATTTTATGGTCTTTATCTACTAAATGGTGTTTCCAGACTAACATCTGCACTATTTATTACATTATATTGTATGAGAAACCTACGTTATGGTATGCCACGGGAGCTTGGGATATCTGCAGGGTAATTCCTCCCCATTAAGTTATCTCTCATCTATTATTAAGGTGCTGATTGGTTCAGGGCAGCGTACGTAAGGGGAGAGAGGGTCGGATAACACTGGCTCTGCCACCAGCTGCCCCCGGTATCATCCCCCAAAACTTTTACTCTCAAGTCAAATAAAATCACCGTATTTTTTATTTTTAAATACCTTTTTTTGCGATAAATACCCCAGAAACGCGCACTTTTTCGGCCGAGGCGACCGTAAGTTTCTTGAGCTCCCGCTGCGGTATTTTTTCCTCCCCAGCACATTCATACTCAAAAATCACTAAGCAATCAGTCGAAAGTAATAAAAACGAATGTTTCTGAAACGCTGAGATAATATTTTCCTTCTGTTCTCAGGACGGTCGATAGATTTCCTGCTTTCGCTGTCGTTACAAATTTCCGGCCGCCGATGTAAACGGCTCAGCTATTATGCGCCGTCCCCGTACTAATTATTCTGCTGGTCGGGGGGCATTAAAGTTTTTGATGAAGTTGCAAGGAACTTATGAGCTTTCCCAGAACAACAGGTTTTGGGATTGATCGGAAAAAGAGTTTACGCCACGGAAAAAGCGGATGATTATCGCCTCTCGGTGCACGGCTTGGGGCATTTGCCGGTTGGTAATCAGAGGACAAGAATAACAGCGAATAACAAACCCGATCCGCACAGACATCGCTTCTGGCCTCTGCAGGCTCCCGCACACTTGGAGTTCTCGCTCTGTTATCTGAGCCCAATCTACTAGACAAACCCCCAACTCCTTATCGTACTGCCTGTGGGGAGCAATAGAATGGCTCAGTCTCAATCACCCAGTCTGACTAATGAAAGTCTATGGAGGAACGGACTTCATTAGCATCGCCATAAAGCATCGGCTCAGTGTGGTGTTTGAGCCGGGAAATTTACCCAAAATATCACATGACTGACAGCAACGGCGGCTCCAGGTCTACAGATAAAGGGGGTTTATTGGAGGCCTGGGGGTATATTACTGTATACAGCGCTGGGGGTTATATTACTGTATACAGCGCTGGGGGTTATATTACTGTATACAGCGCTGGGGGTTATATTACTGCATACAGCGCTGGGGGTTATATTACTGTATACAGCGCTGGGGGTTATATTACTGTATACAGCGCTGGGGGTTATATTACTGTATACAGCGCTGGGGGTTATATTACTGTATACAGTGCTGGGGGTTATATTACTGTATACAGCGCTGGGGGTTATATTACTGTATACAGCGCTGGGGGGTTATATTACTGTATACAGCGCTGGGGGGTTATATTACTGTATCCAGCGCTAGGGGTTATATTACTGTATCCAGCGCTGGGGGTTATATTACTGTATACAGCGCTGGGGGGTTATATTACTGTATACAGCGCTGGGGGTTATATTACTGTATACAGCGCTGGGGAGGTTATATTACTGTATACAGCGCTGGGGGGTTATATTACTGTATACAGCGCTGGGGGTTTATATTACTGTATACAGCGCTGGGGGGTTATATTACTGTATACAGCGCTAGGGGTTATATTACTGTATACAGCGCTGGGGGTTATATTACTGTATACAGCGCTGGGGGTTATATTACTGTATACAGCGCTGGGGGTTATATTACTGTATACAGCGCTAGGGGTTATATTACTGTATACAGCGCTGGGGGTTATATTACTGTATACAGCGCTGGGGGGTTATATTACTGTATACAGCGCTGGGGGGTTATATTACTGTATACAGCGCTGGGGGTTATATTACTGTATACAGCGCTGGGGGTTATATTACTGTATACAGCGCTGGGGGTTATATTACTGTATACAGCGCTGGGGGTTATATTACTGTATACAGCGCTGGGGGGTTATATTACTGTATACAGCGCTGGGGGGTTATATTACTGTATCCAGCGCTAGGGGTTATATTACTGTATCCAGCGCTGGGGGTTATATTACTGTATCCAGCGCTGGGGGTTATATTACTGTATACAGCGCTGGGGGTTATATTACTGTATACAGCGCTGGGGGGTTATATTACTGTATACAGCGCTGGGGGGTTATATTACTGTATACAGCGCTGGGGGGTTATATTACTGTATACAGCGCTGGGGGGTTATATTACTGTATACAGCGCTGGGGGTTTATATTACTGTATACAGCGCTGGGGGGTTATATTACTGTATACAGCGCTGGGGGTTATATTACTGTATACAGCGCTGGGGGTTATATTACTGTATACAGCGCTGGGGGTTATATTACTGTATACAGCGCTGGGGGTTATATTACTGTATACAGCGCTGGGGGGTTATATTACTGTATACAGCGCTGGGGGTTATATTACTGTATACAGCGCTGGGGGTTATATTACTGTATACAGCGCTGGGGGTTATATTACTGTATACAGCGCTGGGGGTTATATTACTGTATACAGCGCTGGGGGTTATATTACTGTATACAGCGCTGGGGGGTTATATTACTGTATACAGCGCTGGGGGGTTATATTACTGTATACAGCGCTGGGGGGTTATATTACTGTATCCAGCGCTAGGGGTTATATTACTGTATCCAGCGCTGGGGGTTATATTACTGTATACAGCGCTGGGGGGTTATATTACTGTATACAGCGCTGGGGGGTTATATTACTGTATACAGCGCTGGGGGTTATTACTGTATACAGCGCTGGGGGGTTATATTACTGTATACAGTGCTGGGGTATATTACTGTATACAGCGCTGGAGGTTATATTACTGTATACAGTGCTGGGGGTTATATTACTGTATACAGCGCTGGGGGTTATATTACTGTATACAGCGCTGGGGGGGTTATATTACTGTATACAGCGCTGGGGGTTATATTACTGTATACAGCGCTGGGGGGTTATATTACTGTATCCAGCGCTGGGGGTTATATTACTGTATACAGCGCTGGGGGTTATATTACTGTATACAGCGCTGGGGGGTTATATTACTGTATACAGCGCTGGGGGGTTATATTACTGTATCCAGCGCTGGGGGTTATATTACTGTATACAGCGCTGGGGGCGCCCCGCTCTGGACACCTCCAATGTTTGGGGTATGTGAATGTGATTATTCTCTGTAAATATCAGTTATTTCTGCCGTTCAGATCATAAAACGCGACTCTCGCTCCCCCAACAGCACACGGATTTCTTGGCCCGAGAAGCGGATATTTTGGTTGTCTCTTTTATGTCTGAATCTGTGAGATCACCGAGACGTCTCCGTGGAGCGGCCGTCACACAGAAGCTCTCCTCGTTAGGCGAGGATCCGCGCTAAGTACTCGCCGTCATCTCCAAAGCTGCCGGCTAATCGCTGCTGACGTATCCCGCTACACCCGAGACGGCTCTGCGCTCGCCGCGTCCGCTTTCATGTGCAAAGAGACAAATAATCGGCGCCGCGGACGGCGACCGCGCTGCCGGGACAGGAGGTGTCACAAAGCAGACACGTTTGGGGAGCAGAAGCAATTATTTCACATCATCGGCAGCGGAGTATGTGACAGGGCCAGGCTAGCTGGCTCATGTGTCATATGAAGTTTAGCCGGGTCACGGAGCACTTTTGTGTCCGGTTCTGTATACTGTGACCCGGTAATATATTATATTGTGTTTATTGTGTAACCGGCCCAGAGACTGATGTGGATTCAGCCCCAGCCTTCAAAGAGACGATCCTATAATCTGGCTGGGGCTCTTAATCAGCCAACACAGCCCTGTCTGCCCAGACGGCACCCGCACTACAGGGGGGATAACACAGGTGGGGGAACCCATTGTATTCTGTAATCCCCTCACCTGATACATCCCCTGTATACTGATGGGATTTGTGATGGGATGTGGCTGATGGGAGTGGGGGTTGGGTTCGGTACACATTGCATTGAGATTGTATATAAGTTCTGTGTGTTTGTAAATAAAAGAGTTCTTCTTTGTTTACTACGAATGGTGGTCTGGATGATCCGTGGATAGCTGAGTGCGATCCGTATGAGGGACTGACTGGTGATTCCTCAGCCCTCAAACAGGGGGACCCAGCCTTGGGTACGGTGACCCTGTAACAGAGTATATGTACGATTCACCGATATTTATGTTTTATGTTCAAATTCCCCATCCTATTCCCATCCCACAATCCCCTCCCTGTATTGGCCTCTACCTCCTCTGCTGGAAGGCTGTTTCACTCATCCACCACCCTCTGTCAAGGGTCTGTCCCCCATGAGAGCCAAAAGAAACGAGCGATACGACTGGCTGCCCGATTTCTTGCTTTCAGAAATTTGTTACTAAGAAAGCCAAGATTAGGATGTTTTTTAAATGTAAGTCTCCAGTTTTGGCTGATCCGGTGCCGCTGACTCTGCTCCTTAACAGAGGAACCGGTGACACCTAATAGATCAACACTGCCAATCTCTGGGATGGCAGGTGGTAGTGATGGGTGTAGCTGTGGCAGGTGGTAGTGATGGGTGTAGCTGTGGCAGTGGGGTGGCAGTGGTGGGTGTAGCTGTGGCAGGTGGTAGTGATGGGTGTAGCTGTGGCAGGTGGTAGTGATGGGTGTAGCTGTGGCAGGTGGTAGTGATGGGTGTAGCTGTGGCAGTGGGGTGGCAGGTGGTAGTGGTGGGTGTAGCTGTGGCAGGTGGTAGTGATGGGTGTAGCTGTGGCAGGTGGTAGTGATGGGTGTAGCTGTGACAGGTGGTAGTGATGGGTGTAGCTGTTGCAGTGGGGTGGCAGGTGGTAGTGGTGGGTGTAGCTGTGGCAGGTGGTAGTGATGGGTGTAGCTGTGGCAGGTGGTAGTGGTGGGTGTAGCTGTGGCAGGTGGTAGTGGTGGGTGTAGCTGTGGCAGGTGGTAGTGATGGGTGTAGCTGTGGCAGGTGGTAGTGATGGGTGTAGCTGTGGCAGGTGGTAGTGATGGGTGTAGCTGTGGCAGTGGGGTGGCAGGTGGTAGTGGTGGGTGTAGCTGTGGCAGGTGGTAGTGGTGGGTGTAGCTGTGGCAGGTGGTAGTGGTGGGTGTAGCTGTGGCAGGTGGTAGTGGTGGGTGTAGCTGTGGCAGGTGGTAGTGATGGGTGTAGCTGTGGCAGGTGGTAGTGATGGGTGTAGCTGTGGCAGGTGGTAGTGATGGGTGTAGCTGTGGCAGTGGGGTGGCAGGTGGTAGTGGTGGGTGTAGCTGTGGCAGGTGGTAGTGGTGGGTGTAGCTGTGGCAGGTGGTAGTGGTGGGTGTAGCTGTGGCAGGTGGTAGTGGTGGGTGTAGCTGTGGCAGGTGGTAGTGGTGGGTGTAGCTGTGGTAGTAGGGCGGTGAGTTGTATGTTCTCCCACAGGTTAGATGGTTCCTGATCATATCCACGAGAAGACACCGAGTCGTTCCATTGAGCACTAGAATAAGAGAACCCACAGAACAGATTCTGATCCAATGGGGGCTCCTGGAACCTCAGAAGGTGAAAAAACTCTCCGGAGACGGTGGGAGGAAGAAGAACGGGGGAGCTGCTCTTCCCGCCTCAATCTCCCCAATCAATAAACTGAAAGAAGTCATACAGAAATCTAGTGAGTTTGTGGCCCTCGTGGACTAGAGCAAGAGATCAGCGGTTTATGGAATATAAGCGCACAGAATAGAACGCGCTCCCCGGGGGGGCTCAGTATCCCGCTGGCGGCCCCCGTTACTGTAATGATGTTGGGCTGTAGAGGCCCCGCGGGGCACATTCATTTCATACGCTATTAGCTTTAAATTATTTGAGACCGCCGAGACCTCTACCCAGGAACCAGCCGGGCGACCCCCCCCCCAATACCCAACGCAGGGCAAATAATCAAATCCACCCCGATAAGATCCCAACCTTAAATCAACATCTGGCCCAGATTACCCAGAACCCGCCGGCAGATCGGCCCCATCCGGCCCCCGTCTAGTCGCCCGTTTCTCCTGCTTTAACGACTCAAACCTTAATCAGTCGTCGGTCTCGTCTTAGATTCAGGAGCCGTATGTCTATCCCATGCATGTTTAATACCCTCACTGTATTACCCTCTACCACTTCTGCTGGGAGGCTGTTCCACGTATCCATAACCCCCAGTGAAGGAATACTTCCTGACACCCCTTCTGAGGCTCTGCTTTGCATTTGATGACTTGCTTTTCTATCTCAGTAACAGACGTCTCATCGTAAAGGTCACCTGTTCCACCCGCACTGTTTATCAGTTAAATAATTATTTTATTAGTTTGCCCGAATAGAACGGCAGCTTTAAAAAGACTTTTCACTATAATAACATTAATACACTATTAAAAATCAGCCCCCTGTATAATGTATAGATAAATCAGCGAGCCGGCCCCCTGTATAATGTATAGATAAATCAGCGAGCCGGCCCCTGTATAATGTATAGATAAATCAGTGACCGGCCCCCTGTATAATGTATAGATAAATCAGCGAGCCGCCCCCTGTATAATGTATAGATAAATCAGTGACCGGCCCCCTGTATAATGTATAGATAAATCAGTGACCGGCCCCCTGTATAATGTATAGATAAATCAGTGACCGGCCCCCTGTATAATGTATAGATAAATCAGTGACCGGCCCCCTGTATAATGTATAGATAAATCAGTGACCGGCCCCCTGTATAATGTATAGATAAATCAGTGAGCCGGCCCCCTGTATAATGTATAGTCCTCGGTGTAGTTAAAGAGGTTTATGTTCCGTGTGTCGGAATAAACGCGGCCAAGAGAGAAATATCCGGAATATTCCACTGATACAGAAAACCATAATCACATAAACCCCGTCCGACCCGGCAACAGACAGCCAATCAGCAGCGAGCCCCTCGCGGGGTCGCGGAGCCAGGGAGGTCATGGCTCTGACGGCGGATCTCGTTAAAGGGCCGTTGCAAAAGGTTTAGCGGATGAAATGAGAAGCGCGCGGCCTCTCACCCCCATCCATCGCTGCCCATCTCACAGTAATTGACTCGCTGCGTTTAAGTGTTAGCGAGCAGAGCGGGGGCCGGATCCGCCAGCGCGGGGCACGTCCTTCACCTCCTCGACTCTACCCCGCAATCAGGACGTACCCCGGAGCGACGGGGACCCAGACACCCGGCACACAAAAGGTTAACCGCTCCAACCAACACCCTCAAGACGCAGCGGTGCAAGTCCCGGGAAGCCGTCGGGAGGCTACTAGCCGCTACCCACGTGGCAATTCCGTGGCCGTGGCCGGTTGCTGGATAAACACGGGTACAATCTGCGAAAGAGCCTCAACGGATGCTGTACGACTAACTCCATAACTGCCTGCGCGTCTACAGAAAGCAGCCCCCATCTGGCAGGCAAAAGGTTAAACATATGAAATAAGGGGCACACGACCACAAAAATCCAAAGTACAAGAATTTTCAAAAACGCAAAAAATATACATACAAAAAACTCAAATAAAGTGGAAAAACATTTCTGGTATTTGTTTTGCTTTTTGGGGTAAATTCTTGTACTTTTGCATTTTCTGTGTGTTCGGTTTGCTGTCAGATTGGGGCGCTGCACCTTTATTTGGATTCTGTGACTCCTTAACATATATACTTTTTGTTAGGGCCGGCAGAGGTGCGAGGGCCGGCGGAGGGACAGCGAGGGAGAGCGTTGTAATATATATCTCCCGTCTCCGCTTTATGGCTGCCTTAATCCGGCGCCCCCCCTCTATTAATGCCATTAATGGTGGGATGATATCTATTTTGTGGCTTCGGCCGTGATTTATGGCGGCCATTTTTCCGGAGCCGGCTCCGCGCTGTTAAATCACAAGATTTTCCAATTAAATGCCAATGGAGGGGGGTGGGGGGGGGTGATAAAATCTTAACAGATACCTAACAGCGAGTTAAACAAGGGGGTCACTACACGGGGTGTTCATAAAACGCTCCTCGCTGCCAGGAAATGACGCCCCTTTGGAAGACGTCCAACAAAGGGGGTTTAAAAAAAAAATAAAAAAAAATAATAATACAAAAAAATATTATATGGAATATATACATAATATATATAATTTATAATGAATATATGATATGGAATATGTATAATATATATAATTTATTAAATTGAATATATAATATGGAATATATTTTATCATAATGTATATTATATGGAAATATATATTTATTATTATGTATATATCATATGGAATATATATATTATAATGTATATATCATATGGAATATATATTTATTATAATGTATTTATTATATAGAATATATATATAATTTATTATAATGTATATTTCATATGGAATATATATATATATATAATATAGAATACATATTTTATTATTATAATGTATATATCATATGGAAATATATATTTATTATTATGTATATATCATATGGAATATATATATTATAATGTATATATCATATGGAATATATATTTATTATAATGTATTTATTATATAGAATATATATATAATTTATTATAATGTATATTTCATATGGAATATATATATATTATATAGAATACATATTTTATTATTTATTATAATGTATATATCATATGGAATATATATATATTATATAGAATACATTTTATTATTTATTATAATGTATTATATAGAATAAATTATTTATTATAATGTATATATCATATGGAATATATATATATTATATAGAATACATTTTATTATTTATTATAATGTATTATATAGAATAAATTTTATTTATTATAATGTATATATCATATGGAATATATATTATTTATTATAAATGTATATATTATGTGGGTTTTTAAAATCATGATTGGGAGCGATTAACGCTTCAATTTTATTGGTTTAGGGAAACGATGGAAGTTACATAAACGTGGAACGAACAGTTACGTTCCAGCTGCTGGCGCTCAGAGGGTTAAGGGGTATTTGGCTACAGGCAGGGTATAAAGGACACGCGTGGTATATTATATCCGGGACGCGCTGCTTACAGTCCTGTTCATTTAATATTGTGCTGTAAATATTGATTGAGGCGAGAATTCGCTCCGGGGGCCGTGTGAATGATTACGGGCCCCAGAAGCCTCTCCTGCGCAGGATCGCTGAGGTTTAACCCCTGGCAATCCATTATTCTCCCACACAGGATTCATATATATTTCGGGGAGGTCACGGCCGGGCAGCATCAGATGTAATGAGCTCGGGATGCGCTTCGCTTGTAACTCCAGAGCATTCAAAAACAAAAATGATCGGAAAGAGTGTAAACGCAGATTCTTACTGAATTATGATATTTCTGAGCAGTGTGAGCTGCTGGGCTGGCTTCGCCTAATGGGAGTTAAACTTTGGCTGAGACCCTGCACTGATAATGAGCCCCCCCGGGCATGAAACGCGTCTGCGGGGCGAGTCATGGGTGTCTTCCCGACCAGTCGAGGCAGGGAGCACACTCCTGCAGGCTCTGCTTCCCCCGGCACAGAAGGAGTTAAATCCATGCACTATGCCAGTTGCACGCTCCGGTGGGCACCGTTCGTTTGCGGCCCCTCACTGGGGTCCTGGGATCCTCCTCTGGGAGATTGTTCTCCGCGTGGCAGACGAGCTCCGGGCACACCTGGGGCGGGGGGGGGGGGGGGCGCTATTTTATGCACACAGCGCTGTGCACACTCGGGGTAACCTGCACGCACCGCACGTCCCCTCGTCCATGAAGCGCGTACAGCCGAACTGTCAGCTTACAGTCACACGTGGATACTTCCAACACTCCTGGTGGGCTGTGGGGCTTACCGGGGGGCCGAGGGCCATTCCTGGGGTCTCACAGCCCCAAGACTAACCCCGACAAGATCACAGAACGCGAGGCTGGAAAACTCAAGACTGTTGGCAGCTATGAATGGCACCTCTCATAAGGTTAATAATCAGATTGCCTGCGAGAAGCAGCATTAAACGCAGGGTTGAAAGGGTTAACCAGCGCCGCACAGTACAAAGGGTCCTAGAACCCAGCGACCAGGGGCGGCTGATCCTTGGAACCACCACTCCTTCTGGCCAGCATGCGAGCGGATGCCAGATATTTATATACGGCAGAAATGCATGAAGTCACTGCGGCTCGGAGGTCCCCGGCTCGGATGGCGTGGCGGCAGGTGCTTCTCCTCACGCTGACAGCGCACCCCACGATAATCTGCTCCGGCCGGGGTAACAGAGTCCGTGAGAGGAGCCCACGGGGGCATTTAATTAGAGCAGGCGTGTGGAGCACGTGTCGCGCAGGCCTCTGACGGGCGATGACATGTTCTTTCCTTGGTGAAGGACAATGAGGACTGTGTGTGATGAATGCGCTCGGGGGGTTAGGGCCGATTTACACGCCGCGGGCGGCTCTGGGGCTGACGGGGGCAGCAGGTGCCACATACTAAATATTTACCCGGAAGGAGAGGGGCCGGGGGGGAACACCCCAGGGGCCACTATCCACGCAGACAAACCTGGGAACGCTCTAAATTCTCTGCTAATAGCAACCCTTCATTGCTCTAATAACGGTCCTAATGGTCACCTGCATTCAAGCAGGGATTCCAGCTGTGATAAAGCAGGGAGAAAAACACCAATCGGGATGCTCAGATATCATTAAATCGGAAGAGAACATGAAGGCGTCGGCTCCAGACTGGGTGACCCTGAGAATCTGCCCCTTCACCCCGATACTGGGGCAAAAACGCTGAGAATCTGCCCCTTCACCCTGAGTCTAGGGTCAAACCCCTTGCATGTCTCAGAGATATCTGGGGCAAAATCACCTTTACAATATATCATAAAATTATTGTATTTTATTTTTTGTAAATTGAGCCGCCTTCCTATATTATATTACATTATATTATATATTACATTATATTATATTATATATTACATTATATATTACATTATATTATATATTACATTATATTATATTATATATTACATTATATATTACATTATATTATATATTACATTATATTATATATTACATTACATATTATATTACATTATATATTACATCTTACATTACATATTAATAGTATATTATATATAATTATACAGGGCCCTCCTCACCCATTTCTGCAAGTCTCATGTCCTGTTTACCGATTGTACAGCACTACAGAATAGGGTGGCGCTATATAAATTAAAAATCAATATAATTTATTATACGTTATTATATTATTTTTGTCTGTAATCTAAAAATATAACTGCAAGAACAGGAATGTTTTCGCTTATATAACACTATAGCCATGTTTGTTGTGGCATCCTGTTCCCGTTGGCCTCCATCTCCTATGCTTCCTACCGCGCATGCACACTGTACTCCCTTCCAACCGCACGCGCAGAAAGCATGCAAAATGACAGGACCGTGGACGGTGCGATACACTGCAGCTACGCCCCCCCCCATCACTTCAGATTAAGGTGACGTGGTAAGTGTGCCAGATCCAACTGACCGGCAGGACTTGGCGGCTGGAGTCCTGCGGGGATATACATCGGTCAGGGAGCCCCGCGCCGCTCGCCGAATCTTACCCTAAGAATGTCGTACGGCTGACATTCTGCGGAATCTTGGGAAACGGAAGAAAATTTGCACAAAATAGGTCGGCCGTTGGCCTTAAAGCGCCAGTTGTTGCCTCATCGGCCCCGGCCCGGCCCCACGAAAAACACATTTTCTTTTTAGCACATTTTTTGTAACTTGATTTATTTCTATAAATCCCTCGTCTAACTAACGATAGAAAGCCTTGGTCTTAGTCCCTCTGGGGAGGAAGGTTAATGGAGAACGGGCTACAAAGAAAATATTTAACCCTTTCTGACGGGCACCCGGCTTAATAATAAGACGTGTATGAACCTGCGCCACCGAGGAGGACTTCATCCGGGTCCATCTACACAGCTGGGAGAGTGGACCCCCACCATCTGCCATGTCCACCTGGCATTCAAAGGGTTAAGTAACTTCCTCACACATCCGAGTGAACGCGCAGGAACAGCCCGGGGACGGGGGGCATCTCAGGCCAGCCAAGTGGTCCTCGTCCCCTGTCGTTCCCCGTGTAAGCGATCGCACCCTCCGCTGGAGACCCCGTCCAGCTGCGCTCGGATGGGAATTGGCATCGGATTGGGCAACGGTGACTCGGCAGCCAGCTGCCGGCAGACGGCCGCACAATGCCCCGCTTCTTCCTGCAGCAGATGTTTCACAAGTGGGTCGCAGAAGGTCACCTTACTGATGTGGAGCGGGGGGGGGGGGGGCGGCACCGGTGCGGAGGCCGACCCTGAGGTAATGCGGGGCGGTTGGGCACGGGGGTCTAATGCGGGGGGGTTACACTCGGGGCACGTACAGATTGTAAGCTCTTGGCAGCAGTGCCCTCTCCTGTTTATGGTAATTTCATTTTGGGCGATTTAGGCAACATTTGAAAAGTGTTCTTGTCACCATAGTAACAGAATTCTCCCGCTGAATGGGGCGACGCGTGTAAAGAGGGACAAAGACGAGGTCCTGGCCCCGGGGGGCCGAGTTACCCAATAAGATCCGGGGCCTGCTCGGGAAAGGCTGTGTGTGCACTGAAGGAGTGATTTCGAGCTTTCTGGGCCGCGCATGCTGTCTGACGGGCCGGGGACATCGCTGCCGGTCTGCCGGGGCGGATGAGCCGGGTGTCAGCGGCGTCACCGAGACGATGCCGTGTCTTCACTACATCCTCATTAGAAAGATCAGAACACTGCACTTAGAGGCGGCGGGGCGGCAGATCGGAGAGATGTTTGCCGGCGGAGTTTAATGAGATGTCATCTGGTGAGAAGCGCTTAAAACATCTCTATCCAGTCACACGGTGCGGAGATTATTAGAGAAAATCACCCCCAACCCAGAGAATCCCCCCGACAGCCGCTCGCTGTCACAAGAGAGAGAGTGCGCGAGGGAGAGAGAGAGTGCGCGAGGGAGAGAGAGAGAGTGCGCGAGGGAGAGAGAGAGAGTGCGCGAGGGAGAGAGAGAGAGAGTGCGCGAGGGAGAGAGAGAGTGCGCGAGGGAGAGAGAGAGAGAGTGCGCGAGGGAGAGTGCGCGAGGGAGAGTGCGCGAGAGAGCGCGAGAGAGCGCGCGAGGGAGAGCGAGAGAGAGAGCGCGCGAGGGAGAGCGAGAGAGAGAGCGCGCGAGGGAGAGCGAGAGAGCGAGCGCGCGAGGGAGAGCGAGAGAGAGAGCGCGCGAGGGAGAGCGAGAGAGAGAGCGCGCGAGGGAGAGCGAGAGAGAGTGCGCGAGGGAGAGCGAGAGAGCGCGAGAGAGAGACTGCTGCAGGAATGAATACAAAAACACTTCCTCCGAGAGGCAAATGTTTAACCCCACGAGTCCTGAGAACATAGAAGCTGCCGGCAGATCGGCCCCTTCTGGCCCCCACATCCGATCGCCCATCTCTCCTGCTGTAAAGACTCAAACCTTAATTCAGGAGCCGTATGTCTGTCCCATGCATGTTTAATACCCTCACTGTGTTACCCTCTACCATACCTACTGGGAGGCCGCTCCACTTATCCACCACCCTCTTGGTATTATTGATACTATGAATACTAGTAAATGGAATAGGAAACAGGTTTATTTGTAACAGGGGTGTAGGGCTGAGGATCGGGCATCACAGGGAGCGTGGCAGTAAGGGCAGCAAGTAAAGGGTTAAGAGAAAGAACGTGATGAGACTGGCCGGAGCAGCTGCTGGTGAAACGTGGTCGGGCTGAGCATTGTGGGAGTTGTGCTGAAGCGTCACACCGGTCCCCGACTGACAAGCTGAAGGGCAGATGCCAAATGTGAGGAACGGGCCGGTTATGAGTCCCTTCCGGAGGTGAATTCAGCGCGATTTAATCCGCCCGGCCCTTATCATATTATGCCAACCACGCGGGATGCAAACATCATTTCCAACGTGTCGAAGTGCGAGTAACGGACCCCGCGCTCCCTGCCTCCCCCGTCACTCCCAACCCTGAAGTGCGGCGGATCCCATTTCGTTACATATCTGCTTTATCTGATGAGGGGTCTGTGGCTTTCGGGATCCGTTAGGATCGGCGGGGCGACAGAGAGAGAGGCAGAGGGGCGACAGAGAGAGAGGCAGAGGGGCGACAGAGAGAGAGAGAGAGAGGCAGAGGGGTGACAGAGAGAGAGAGGCAGAGGGGTGACAGAGAGAGAGAGGCAGAGGGGTGTGAGAGAGAGAGGCAGAGGGGTGTGAGAGAGAGAGGCAGAGGGGTGTGAGAGAGAGAGGCGGGGCGACAGAGAGAGGGAGAGAGGCGGGGCGACAGAGAGAGGGAGAGAGGCGGGGCGACAGAGAGAGAGAGGCGGGGCGACAGAGAGAGAGAGAGAGGCGGGGCGACAGAGAGAGAGAGAGGCGGGGCGACAGAGAGAGAGAGAGAGGCGGGGCGACAGAGAGAGAGAGAGAGGCGGGGCGACAGAGAGAGAGAGAGAGGCGGGGCGACAGAGAGAGAGAGAGAGGCGGGGCGACAGAGAGAGAGAGAGAGGCGGGGCGACAGAGAGAGAGAGAGAGGCGGGGCGACAGAGAGAGAGAGAGAGGCGGGGCGGCAGAGAGAGAGAGAGAGGCGGGGCGACAGAGAGAGAGAGAGGCGGGGCGACAGAGAGAGAGAGGCGGGGCGACAGAGAGAGAGAGGCGGGGCGACAGAGAGAGAGAGAGAGAGAGGCGGGGCGACAGAGAGAGAGAGAGAGAGGCGGGGCGACAGAGAGAGAGAGAGAGAGGCGGGGCGACAGAGAGAGAGAGAGAGAGAGGCGGCGACAGAGAGAGAGAGAGGCGGCGACAGAGAGAGAGAGGCGGCGACAGAGAGAGAGAGGCGGCGACAGAGAGAGAGAGAGGCGGCGACAGAGAGAGAGAGAGGCGGCGACAGAGAGAGAGAGAGAGACGGCGACAGAGAGAGAGAGAGAGAGAGAGAGAGACGGCGACAGAGAGAGAGAGAGAGAGAGAGAGAGGCGGCGACAGAGAGAGAGAGAGGCGGCGACAGAGAGAGAGAGAGAGGCGGCGACAGAGAGAGAGAGAGAGGCGGCGACAGAGAGAGAGAGAGAGAGACGGCGACAGAGAGAGAGAGAGACGGCGACAGAGAGAGAGAGAGACGGCGACAGAGAGAGAGAGAGACGGCGACAGAGAGAGAGAGAGACGGCGACAGAGAGAGAGAGAGAGAGACGGCGACAGAGAGAGAGAGAGACGGCGACAAAGAGAGAGAGAGAGACGGCGACAGAGAGAGAGAGACGGCGACAGAGAGAGAGAGAGAGACGGCGACAGAGAGAGACGGCGACAGAGAGAGACGGCGACAGAGAGAGACGGCGACAGAGAGAGAGAGAGAGAGACGGCGACAGAGAGAGAGAGAGAGAGAGACGGCGACAGAGAGAGAGAGAGAGACGGCGACAGAGAGAGAGAGACGGCGACAGAGAGAGAGAGAGAGACGGCGACAGAGAGAGAGAGAGAGAGAGACGGCGACAGAGAGAGAGAGAGAGAGAGACGGCGACCGAGAGAGAGAGAGAGAGGCGGCGACAGAGAGAGAGAGAGAGAGAGAGAGAGAGGCGGCGACAGAGCAGCAGAGAAAGACGTTTTATAGTGGTAGAAGTGGAAAAGTGTCCCAGCAGAAGTGGTAGAGGGTAATACAGTGAGGGTATTAAACATGCATAAGGTTTGAGTCGTTACAGGAGGAGAGATTAGACGGGGCCCCAAGCAAGGGCCACCTGTCACCGAGCAGCAGAGGCTCAGGGGCCGAGTTAGTTGAAACGTGATTGGCTTTCGTGGATCGGAGTCGCTTGGCACAGAGGATGCCGGAGTGAAGAATACGGGCTCAGTCTAGAAGGGGTTAAGTTCTGCGGCCATATTGCCCCGTGTATTAATATCGAGTAACACTTCCCACCACCCAGCATTATTACCATAAACACAGGTCGTGTTCTGTGGCCCCCGGGGTGTGAGGTGACCCCGGTGACGCCGCCGGCGGATGTCAGCATGCGCAGCTGTTTAAGTGCTAGGAAGATGCAATGTTCAGCCGCAGCACACGTAACACGCTAATCACACGGCTAAACACAAACGCTCATTACTCCCGGGAAACACGATCCCCCCCCCCCAACCCTCCCAGTACAAAAAACAGCCTGTCCTGTCTCTCTAAATCATTTAACCCCTTCCTGTGAAGTGTTACAAATCCAGACAGCACTCTAAGGGTTAATTTAAAGGCACACTGCGAGCACCGGGCCGCGCAGAGAAATGACTTCAATATATTAATAAATATATATATATATAATGCAGGGACTGGCGTGTGAAGCCCGTGCCGCTTTGGTCGTACATGACAGGCACTCACCGTTTCCTCCAGGTGAGAGAATGGCTGAGGGTGCTGAGTGTTGACGGCGAGTGTGAAGGAGGGGAGCTTCGTTTCACAATCCTGTAGCGGGTTTTTATAAGGCGGCTGGAGACGGGGGTCTTCATGGTGGGCGACGCAGAGCCTGGTGGGAGAGAGAGGTGTTATTAGAGGGGGCCACGTGTGGACAGAGGGGCCGCAGACAGGCGGGTGACCGACGACCCGGGGAACCATCTTAATGTAGAGCTTGAGAAGACCTGAGCGCCCACACCTCGGCCCCCGGCTAAAGGTGAAGGGGCCACAAAACCACTTCACATTCACAACAAAAAAAACCATACACCTCTAAATTGTATGCTTACTAATGCCAGAAGTCTGACCAATAAAACTGACGCACTGGAGTTAATAATGTCTGAAGAAAATTATGACATAGTGGGTATAACAGAGACATGGTTGGATGATAGCTATGACTGGGCGGTTAACATACAGGGGTATAGTCTATTCAGGAAGGATCGGAAAAAACGAAAAGGGGGAGGAGTTTGCCTTTATGTAAAGTCCAGCCTAAAGGCCACACTGCGGGAGAATATATGTGAGGGAAATGATAATGTGGAGTCATTATGGGTAGAAATATATGGAAAGAAAAATAATAAAATACTGATCGGGGTTTGCTATAAGCCACCAAATATAATGGAAGCAGCAGAAGATCAATTATTAAAGCAAATAAACAAGGCAGCTAATCACGATGAGGTGGTTATTATGGGGGACTTTAACTATCCCGACATAAACTGGGAAACCGAGACCTGTGAATCTCATAAAGGAAACCGGTTTCTGACTATAAGTAAGGATAATTATCTGTCCCAAATGGTACAGGACCCGACCAGAGGGGGCGCCCTACTGGACTTAATATTAACCAACAGACCTGACAGAGTAACTAATGTGCAGGTCAGGGGACATCTAGGAAATAGTGATCACAATATAATACATTATAACTTGTCCTTCAATAAGGGAACTCTTAGAGGAGCCACAAGAACTATGCACTTTAGGAGGGCAAAGTTTGATCAACTAAGAGAAGCCCTTAACACTGTAAATTGGGAAAATGTCCTCAAAAACAAGAGTACAGACGCTCAATGGGAGATTTTTAAGAATATCTTAAATTCTCACTGTGAAAGGTACATACCGTATGGGAATAAAAGAGTCAGGAACAAGAGAAAACCAATGTGGATAAATAAAAATGTAAAGGGGGCAATAAATGGCAAAAAAAGGCATTTAAGCTACTAAAACAGGAAGGCAGTGAGGAAGCACTAAAAAGCTATCGGGAAAAAAATAAAATATGTAAAAATCAGATAAAAGCAGCAAAATTGGAGACAGAAAGACTCATTGCCAAAGAGAGTAAAACAAACCCCAAAATGTTCTTTAACTATATAAATAGTAAAAAGGTTAAAAATGAAAGCGTTGGCCCCTTAAAAAGTAATGAGGGAGAAGTTATAGACGGGGATCAGGAAAAAGCTAATCTATTAAATATATTCTTCTCTGCTGTATTCACAGAGGAAAATGAAATGCCAGGTAATATACAGCAGGATGAGATAACTGCCCCAGTACATGTCGCCTGTCTAACCCAGGAAGAAGTGCAGTGCCGCCTAAGAAAAATCAAAATAGACAAATCACCAGGTCCAGATGGCATTCACCCCCGCGTTCTAAGGGAGTTAAGTAATGTAATAGACAGACCCCTATTTCTAATATTCAAGGACTCTATAGTGACAGGGTCTGTTCCCCAGGACTGGCGCATAGCAAATGTTGTGCCAATATTCAAAAAGGGGACAAAAAGTGACCCGGGGAATTATAGGCCTGTTAGTTTAACTTCTGTTGTGTGTAAACTGTTTGAGGGTTTCCTAAGAGATGCTATTTTGGAGAATCTCAATGAAAATAAGTGTATGACTCCATATCAGCATTGGGTTTACAAGGGATCGGTCAAACTAACCTGATCAGCTTTTATGAGGAGGTGAGCTCAAGACTGGATCGGGGTGAATCGCTGGATGTCGTATATCTTGATTTTTCCAAAGCATTTGATACGGTGCCACATAAAAGGCTCGTACATAAAATGAGAATGCTTGGGCTGGGGGAGAATGTGTGTATGTGGGTAAGTAACTGGCTCAGTGATAGGAAACAGAGGGTGGTTATTAATGGTACATACTCTGAGTGGGTGACTGTTGCTAGTGGGGTACCACAGGGGTCAGTTTTGGGTCCTATTCTTTTTAATATATTTATTAATGACCTTGTAGAGGGATTGCATAGTAAAGTATCAATCTTTGCAGACGATACTAAGCTCTGTAACGTGGTTAACACAATAGAGGACAGTGCACGATTACAAATGGATCTGCATAGGTTGGAGGCTTGGGCTGGGATGTGGCAGATGAGGTTCAACACAGATAAATGTAAGGTTATGCACATGGGGAAGAAAAATCCAGGCTGGGAATATGTATTAAATGGGAAAACACTGGGGACGACTGACATGGAAAAGGACTTAGGAGTTTTAGTTAACAGTAAATTTACCTGTAGCGACCAGTGTCAGGCAGCTGCTGCTAAGGCAAATAAAATCATGGGGTGCATCAAAAGGGGCATAGATGCCCACGACAAGGAAATAATTCTACCCCTGTACAAGTCACTAGTCAGACCACACATGGAATACTGTGTACAGTACTGGGCACCAGTGTACAAGAAAGATATAGTGGAGCTGGAGAGGGTTCAAAGACGGGCAACCAGAGTAATAAGGGGAATGGGAGGACTACAGTACCCAGAAAGATTATCAGAATTGGGGTTATTTAGTTTGGAAAAAAGACGGCTTAGGGGGGACTTAATAACTATGTATAAATATATAAGGGGACAGTACAGAGATCACTCCCAGGACCTATTTATACCCAGGACTGTATCTATAACAAGGGGACATCCTCTACGGCTGGAGGAAAGAAGGTTTCTACACCAGCACAGACGGGGGTTCTTTACAGTAAGAGCGGTGAGATTATGGAACTCTCTGCCAGAGGAAGTGGTGATGGTAAACTCAATAAAAGAGTTCAAAAGGAGCCTGGACGTGTTTCTTGAAAGCAATAATATTACAAGTTATGGATATTAGATTAATAGGGACAGAACGTTGATCCAGGGATTTATTCTGATTGCCATATTTGGAGTCGGGAAGGAATTTTCCCCCTGGTATGGGGCAATTGGCATCTGCTTCATAAGGGTTTTTTGCCTTCCTCTGGATCAACACAGTAGGGACACAATATGTATATAGGTTGAACTTGATGGACTTTGGTCTTTTTTCAACCTTATGAACTATGTTACTATGTAACAATAATCCACAGGACGCCACAACCTGCCAGCAGATATCTGCCCCCCCCATGCATTGTTAATACCCTCACTGTATTACCTCTACCACCTCTGCTGGGAGGCTGCCCCCGATGCACTTCTAATACCGGACCAATCCCATCCCACGTATGCATCTAGCCATGGGGAGGGGGCCACCACACGCATCCAGCCCCCCGGGGGGCACTGAGTATGTCTGAGTACAGTACGGTGCTGCTCGGTGACACCGCAGAGCGCTGCTTAGTGAGCGTGGGCTTCGGGTCGGCCAGCCGGTGGCCCGAGGGGAGCGGTTTCATCTTTGACAAGCATTTAGCGATTATGAAATCGCGCTGGCGCCCGGACAGGGGCAATAATCCCGGATTGCCGAGCGACGCGTCTGGGTGGCCGGAGATGACTAATAACCGCTGTCAGAAGCCGTGTTCTCGCTGGGCTCGAGTCGCGCAGGTTCTCCGCTACCTGCCGTTTAATGACGGTGCTGTCAGCTGCAGGAAGAGCGCCCCCGGCCCGCCGCCGACTGTCACAGACCTATTAGAAACAAGATTGAGATCCCCGGTCCGCCGGACTCACTCAACCGACGCGAGCTGCCGTGACTTACAATGACTCTACCAGGGCCATCTCCCCCCGTCCGGCGGTTAACCTCTCCCCGCCAGTGAGCTGCTCCTATTCACGGCACAGCATTCGGGGGACGTTACTCTAGGAGTAACCTCGCTGCATAAAAGCCAACAATTTACCCCAAAGTACAGGTGATGCGCGACAAGGTGCCTGAAAGCATAGCTGCCAACTGTCACAACAAATGGTTTTATGTTGCATCAAACGTCCTGCGTGTGCCGACCGCCGGCTGTCATCCCAGCACCGATTCTGTATCAGGCGGAAGGGTCGGAGTCCACCTCCATATAACATGCTAAGGACTGCATGACGCGGCCCGCTGTGCTGGTTTGGGACACAGGAAATTCGGCAGGTATTATTAAAAAAAATATCAACCCCCCCAAAAAAAACCATCATGACTGGTGGCCAGGATATCTTAGGGGTTAATGTTAGCAGCGGGGCACACGCCTGAGAGAGGGGCACTGGCGTGAAGTAACTCGAGACCGGGTCTCAAACAGAGAGAAGTCCTGCTGCCCCACGCGGGGAGACGCGGAGCGCCAGCGGCCGAGGGGAGGCGCGGAGCGCCAGCGGCCGAGGGGAGGCGCGGAGCGCCAGCGGCCGAGGGGAGACGCGGAGCGCCAGCGGCCGAGGGGAGGCGCGGAGCGCCAGCGGCCGAGGGGAGGCGCGGAGCGCCAGCGGCCGAGGGGAGACGCGGAGCGCCAGCGGCCGAGGGGAGACGCGGAGCGCCAGCGGCCGAGGGGAGGCGCGGAGCGCCAGCAGCCGAGGGGAGACGCGGAGCGCCAGCAGCCGAGGGGAGACGCGGAGCGCCAGCAGCCGAGGGGAGGAGCGGAGCGCCAGCAGCCGAGGGGAGACGCGGAGCGCCAGCAGCCGAGGGGAGGCGCGGAGCGCCAGCAGCCGAGGGGAGGCGCGGAGCGCCAGCAGCCGAGGGGAGGCGCGGAGCGCCAGCAGCCGAGGGGAGGCGCGGAGCGCCAGCAGCCGAGGGGAGGCGCGGATCGCCAGGACCCGAGGGGAGGCGCGGAGCGCCAGCTGCCGAGGGGAGGCGCGGAGCGCCAGCAGCCGAGGGGAGGCGCGGATCGCCAGGACCCGAGGGGAGGCGCGGAGCGCCAGCAGCAGAGGGGAGAAGCGGAGAGCCAGCAGCCGAGGGGAGACGCGGAGCGCCAGGACCTGAGCGCAGACCGGTGGTCCTCACATGGGACAGCGGTTCGCATCCCCGTCCCACGCGCATTTCTCTCTGACCCCAGCTGCCACATTCAGGTACCCGCTAAGCCCCTTAGCTGGGCCGAGGTGGTAGCGGTGGACTTCAGAGACCCTCACCCGCTGAGTGGGTAAAACGCATAGTGGGAGTCATAAAAGTCTTATATAAAGTAAAACAAAAACGCGGAAAGTGGATTTCGCACAAACATGGCCTTGGAGACAGGCGGAGACGTGGAGCGACCCGCCGCTGGTGACCGGCTCGTTAACTAAACGCCGGATGACCGGCGAGGAGGGGAGAGCTGCGAATGCGTCCTGCCTGTTTGACAAGTAATTCAGAGGCCGGCTGGCAGCGCTTAGCGCGGGTTCGCTCTGTCTGGCCGCCGGTCAGGTAATAAATCTTCGCGCTGACAGCATGGCGGGGTGTTTATGGAGTCGGGGAGAGCTGCCTGAACCCGCGCGGCGCTCGTGATGGAGCAGGTCTCTCATTGTGACGGATGGAAGGCAACGTTCTGCCTCCCAGCGAGGGAGGAATTGGAAATACACGACCTGAGAAAACCTTAAGAAAAGTCCGCTCTGGCCAGAGAGGTAACTTGAGATTTTTTTTTTTTTAGAAGCCTCACTCGCTTTTTGGTTGCTGAAAGTACTACCCCCCCCCCATGATGCCAGGGGCTACAGCTTGGAGGAGAGAAGAGAGAAAACATGTCCGTCCAACCACCCAGCAACCACCAGACACCGCCAACCACCTGCCAAACACGCCCTACCACCCGCCTACCACCCAGCAACCACCAGACACATCCAACCACCCACCAAACACGCCCTACCACCCACGGTCCAACCACCCAGCATCCACCAGACACGGCCAACCACCCAGCATCCACCAGACACGGCCAACCAACCAGCATCCACCAGACACAGCCAACCACCCACCAAACACGCCCTACCACCCACGGTCCAACCACCCAGCATCCACCAGACACGGCCAACCACCCACCAAACACGCCCTACCACCCACGGTCCAACCACCCAGCATCCACCAGACACGGCCAACCACCCAGCATCCACCAGACACGGCCAACCACCCAGCATCCACCAGACACGGCCAACCACCCACCAAACACGCCCTACCACCCACGGTCCAACCACCCAGCATCCACCAGACACGGCCAACCACCCACCAAACACGCCCTACCACCCACGGTCCAACCACCCAGCATCCACCAGACACGGCCAACCACCCAGCATCCACCAGACGCGGCCAACCACCCAGCATCCACCAGACGCGGCCAACCACCCAGCATCCACCAGACGCGGCCAACCACATGCAACCAGTCTGCCCTCCTCGCCTCCTATACCCTGAGCAGCCTATCCAAGTCTGTCCACCCCCCAACAAACCCAACCAACCACCTCCCCCCGACATGCCCAACCACCCCCTAAACACCCGAAACAATATGGGTGGGATGGGAGCTGCACAATGGGAAACACATGGAGTGATCAGAGGTTTTCAGGGTGTATTAGCTGTGGAGCCAAATACATCCCCAACCTCAAATAACCCAACCATCTCCCCATACAGCAGATACCCCCAACCATCTCCCCATACAGCAGATACCCCCATCTCCCCACGCCTGTTCTCATTTCCTGAGAATAAATTCAACTGCAGACGAGCGAGACGACGGAGCGCACCAACGCCCTCTCACTCAGCTTTTGAAGTTGAATCATCATATCCAGACAACTAGAGTGCTTCAAATACCCCCTGAATGTGAGCTCTTGAGACAAGCCGCATGGCTGGCGTGCATTAACATGAGTGTGTGTGGCAGGTGGCATCGATGAATGATTGGAGGTGACCAGGATGTCCCGGCGAGGAGGAATAATAGACTGAAGACATGACAGACAGGAGGACCGTGAGAGGACCTTCCGGGAAGTCAGAGCTGCAGAGAGACGCGAGACCAGCCGGCTGCAATTCGGAGAACCAACTTTCACAGGAAGCTAGTTAAAGAGCAGATCCCCCCCCCGAGCTTCCCACTCCCATCACTGCGAGACACACAAGAGGACTTTACCCCTCATATACCCCGAGCAGTCTGCCCTCCTCGCCTCCTATACCCCGAGCAGTCTGCCCTCCTCGCCTCCTATACCCCGTACAGTCTGCCCTCCTCGCCCCCCGTCCCATGGTCCTTACGGTAACTGCCTGATAGCTGGGACTTTTGCGAGGTATTCATCTACTCGCCCGTTTCTCCTGCTGTAACGACTCAAACCTTAATCGTCGGTCTCGTCTTAGATTCAGGAGCCGTATTTCTGTCCCATGCATGTTTAATACCCTTGCTGTATTACCTGCTACCACTTATGCTGGGAGACTGATCCACGTATCTACCACCCTCTCAGAAAGCGTATGACCGTCTAGCTGTAACTTTTCTCCTTTGAAATAAAATTCCCTCCCGTCTTTCCTTTTTATTTTGGGTGCCATTCCCCATTGTTAGAAGCCCCAGCGGGCACCGGTGGCCCCTTTAGTTACAGAGTCCGGGGGGGGGGTCTCTCAGTCCATATGCTGATCAGACGCTCCCACTCGGTGAGCCAAGAACCTGCTTGTTTTCCAGCATGCGCTGCTTTCCAGGAAGGGGCCGGGTATCAACTACCCGGAAATCCAAGTGCATCTACAAACAGGAGAAGCGGATAACTCGGGACGAGGGGCAGAGGGGAAAATACCCCTAATTGGGGGCAGCTAATAATACTGATGACCCACGAATGCCTTGATGATGCCAAACCCCGGGGGCCCCCGGCTACGGTCACCGCTGATCAGGCTGCAGGGGGGGGCACGTAACTTACCGGTAACACCGGGGGCGATACCGCCAGTCCTGATTCATTCACATGGCTGGGGTCTAAGCCTCTTAATCCTCATCACCCTCAGCCAGGTCACTGTGTTACGATGACAAAACTCACTAAAACCACCAGTGTTTATGGCTAGAAATGCCTTCTGTGGGGGCTTAACCTGTTCACAATGGGGGGCTCTACTGTTCTTCCAACTGCTGTAACAGCTCAAGCCTTATTCTGTCCTTGGTCTTGTCTCAGAGGCTTAGATGTAACTTTACTGAGAGAGTGGTGGATAAGTGGAACAGCTTCCCAGCAGAAGTGGTAGAGGGTAATACATTAAACATGCATGGGATAGACATACGGCTCCTGAATCTAAGACGAGACCGACGACTGATTAAAGTTTGAGTAGTTACAGCAGGAGAAACAGGCCACTAGATGGGGGCCGACAAGGGCCGACCTGTTCTGGGGTTTTTTAGATTCAGGAGCCGTGTATGTTTAAATCCCCTCCGTATTAACCCCTCGTTTGCTGCTGTGCTGATAACAGCACGGGTCTGTGGCAATCTGTGAGTAAACAGCTCCCCCTGCAGGACACGGAGTAAATCTTTTACCGAGCGCCGCACCGGCCGGATAAAGAGAGTTTGGTAAAGAGGATCCCTGTATTGGCTGACTGACGTATAATAAAATTAGATTGCAAGCTTTCGAGGCTATCTAGGTGTGATCCAGGCGAAGGTCAGAAATCAATGGCACCCCCCCGACCGCCACATCCCGGATTATACCGAAGCCCCTCGGCACGGTGGTTAACCCCGCCGGGGATGAATGGGCCATTAGATGATTTCAGTCAACACCAAATACGCAGTTGTTGCCCAATGCAGAAAGTGCTTACGCAGTAGTCCGTGGCCGTCCCCGTCTCCCAGTAGATGTGAGTGAAGACAGGCGGCCATTCAATCTACTGACAAGTCCCAGAGACAGGAGAAAGTGGCGCGGATATAACGTGGCTGTGAATGACGCACGCGGGACGTGTCACATGTTATTCGCATAAAGTGACATAAAGCTCCCGACGGACCGGCAATTCTCAGATTAATACATGGATTCCGGCCAAGATAAGAGAAGCCACAGGAGTCCCCGCGCCAATAACACATCGGAGGAGGGGCGAGTGAATTACCCTTGGATTCCTGGGGCCACCATCAGAGCCACTAGATACATACCTATAGAAAAGCAGGACAGCCATCTGTGTAGGGGCGGGGCTATATACCATAGGCTCCGCCCTGGAAGCCAGGAACTCACCTATGAGATCTTCAGTCCCTTTCGGCTGGGTCTAGAGGGCCCCGCGGACCCCCCAGAGACCTTTAGATCCCTTCCCGGGGCTCCTAACCGAGGATCCGGGCGATTAACCCCTTATACCGTTACAAACCGGTCATCGCGGCTGGCGGGGGACAGAGACACCGCTCGCTCTCCCCGGGGGTTAACCCTTTTCACCACTTGCGGACTAACGTGATTGGGCAGGAGAGGACCATCGTTAACGTGCAGCGCGCATGACTAGTCCGTTATAACCCCAAGTCCATCCCGTGGGACGAGGGACCACCAGAGCATGGTCTGCAGTAGGTGGAGATACCTGGAAAAACATAATATTCGGGATATAATCTGTAATTACGGGGAACGGCTTACTGATCCAAGGAGAAATCTGACGGCCATTTTGGGGTCAAGAAGGATTTTTTCCCCGGTTAGTGCAAAATTGGAAAGAGCGAAACCGGGGGTTTTTTTTGCCTTCTTTTGGATCAACAGCAAGAAATTAACCGATACAGGAAAGGCTGAACTTGATGGCCGCAGGTCTTTTATCAGACTCTGTGACTCTGTGACTCTGTGACTCTGTGACTCTGTGACTCTGTGACTCTGTGACTCTGTGACTCTGTGACTCTGTGACTCTGTGACTCTGTGACTCTGTGACTCTGTATTTCGTTTTATGGATAAAAAGGTGCGTTAGCAGACAAAACGTTAAATAATAAACATCATTTGTGTGTTTAGTGACATCATCGAGCGGTACGTTGCAGCGCTCCTGTATTCCCGCGGGAAGGAAGCGTTACTCTTG